>CATIWK010386731.1:0-19333 GCA_949634005.1 Mallotus japonicus
TCGAACCAGCCTAGTATATTCATACTTAATTTTAGCTTCCAATAGAGTCCTAACTTATACACACTTAAATAAAAAGATTAGTAACTTAAATTGATTGTCAAAGATCAAAATTAGGAGTTTGATCATGCAAATGGTCAACAACATATATACATGTATTCATGTGAATACATATGTGCTAAAATTACCTCATTAAAGATATAATAATAATAAATAATAGTAAGGAGAAATAAAATAACAAAATGATAATAAGTACGTATATAATAGCAGTAATAATAATAATGGCAATGCCTATTTCTACTTTGGTTTCAAAATAAATAAATAATATGGCAATACATCTATTGACTTTTGGGTATAAAGCCACATACTGATAAAAAGTTTTGGATAATTCCTTTTCATTTCTTCTTATTGAGTAAATGGCAACCAAGGACTAACCCCTAAAATCTATGCAACCAAAGAAGAATCTTATAATTGATTTAATTAATTGTTTATACTAATACACTGCATGAACCAAGTCAAATACTTAATAATGATGATAATAATAATTTAAAGGCTATTTAAATAGCTTTGGGCCCCAAATTTATAAGTCTTAAATTTGATGGAAGTGGGCTATCCTAATAAAACTTAAACTTACATTGTTTTAAATTCTAAACTTTAAGTTTAACTAAGCCTCAAACTAAAATATGAATATTTAAGAAATTGTGGATTATGAATGAAATATCCATGATATAATTTAAACGCTTAATTGTAATTTAAGTTAAGACTTTTCCAAAATCTATATATGTATAGTCTAACCTTAGTTTTTGAAATCTAAAGTTTTAAGAAAACTAACTAAGATATCTACTTAAACAAAAGGTGTCGAGCATATAACTTTTAAGGCTGAAATAAAGTAATTTATATATATATAACATAATAAATAAAAAGTGTAATTTAAAAAAAAACATTTATGATAAAAGGAATTGACTAATAATGATTTGCTGGCTCATACGAGCATTTAATGAAGAGAAATTTTAGAGCACCTAAGCACGTTGCTGGAAAGGTGGTAGTAAGACTATGTTCGACACATGGCTAGGTTTGGTGAACTGTAAGACGGTGTCCGGGACATTGCAATTCACCTTTTATAATTTGATATAAGACTGTGCCCAGGGTACGACTATCTGAATGAATTGACGGAAATGAGATTTATAATATTATTGGCTTAAGTGTTGATCACACTTAAGTCGTCGTATGCATACATACTAGTTAGACCTTCAATGTGTTGAATGGTACCCATTACATCAACATATGCCTGTTATTGTGAATATGTGCTCAATAATTGGTGATGATTTTTTTAGTTGAAATTTAAATTAAAACTAGATCGTAAATTTGTTGCTAAATGATATTTTTACATGGATTTATTTTTGAATGCTCGAAATACTATTTTAATGTATGATATTACATTTTCAGTTTGTAAAATAATGTTACAAATAATATACGAGCGTAGCTAGTGAAAAAGGAAAATATTAATTAAATCATGATTATACATCTGAGATTTATAAATTCAAGTTATATATATATATAGACACACACACACACACCCTATGAATGACCAAATTCATAAATGAAGTTTTCCTTTTTTATTTGAAATTGTTGTTACTATTGCTCTTACCCCAAACCTTTTTCTTGTTATTAAATTCACTCACTGGGTATTTTTTTTAGAGAATACTCATACCTCACTGTTTGTTCTTCCCAGGTTCGGTGCTTTGCTATTTATGGTTATACATATATATTTTCAATATGTTGTAGTAGCGGATGGTAATGAGACATTGTGAGAGAGTATAAGACGGAGATCAAGTACATTTTAGGGCATGATGTGACCATTGAGTTAGATCATAAAGTTGAGAATTAAGCCATTTAGTATTGCTTTCTAGGAACACACCGTGTGAGAGCATCACTATTATCCGAGTACTTTATAAGATTGTATTTGGCGTTATGTCTCTGGAGCTAGTAGAGTGATAATGGGGTGTCCGGATGGTCCTTATTGTATGTTGGATGTGTAGCTCTCTTGCGTATATAGTTGTCTACTGTGTTGAGTTATATAGAACTAGAAGGATATAGTATTATTAATTTGGTGTATAATTTTATGTATATCATAATTGTATCATGTATGTTAATCTTCTGTAATTTGGAGTAAACATTAAGCTTTATTTTACTATTGTACAATTTAAGTAGAGAATAATAACTATAAATGATACCTTGTCTCCTTAGTATGCCTTATAATGGCTGTTAGTAGTAACGCACTATTAGGGATATCAGTGGGGTAGGGTATCACAATCCTAGTCATCTTATGTTTAGAAACGTAGAGGTGGTAGGCTAGAGAGAACCACTTCAACCCATAGTTGATAGCAAAAGAGATCCTTAGCATATTGGAAAAATGCCCTATCAACTCGCTCTATCTAGAAGCATCACCAACACCAACACTAACTAGGCAAATAGAAGAGATATAACAAGAATAGGGAGGAAATCGGGCCTTAGAGGACACTAAAGGAGCACTGATGGATGACATGTGAGCCATGATAGAAGATGAAGATGAGCCCTAACTGGGTTAATGCCACCTCCAGCAGCTGCACCAACACCCATTACTTCTATTCCACCTACTGTGGAAACTCCACCTACTAATAATGACAATGCTAGGGGGCAACCTTTGAATACTGCTAGAAATGTACCTATTGTGGAAATGAATTCAAGGATATTGAGAACTACATGGTAGAGAAAGCAAAGAAAGAATCACTTGAGCTAGTTTAGGATCTTGAGTCCAAGCAGATGCAAGCACTGAGTCAGAAGATATCCAAGACGGAAGAGGTTATGGGAGGCCAAGGCATAAGCTATCCATTTGAGTTTGAGGACATATTGTGCATAGAAGGTGACAAGCTACCTGATAAGCTCAAAATGCTGCAGCTACAGAAGTTCAATGGTTCTGGAGACCCAAGGATCCACCTGAGTCAATATACAACAACTATGAGCACTACTAAAGCTCCATTATCTGTGGTTACAAAGGTGTTTGTACTATCCTTAGAGGGTATTGCTTTGAACTGGTATCATGGACTGAAAAAGTCTGTTAGGGTTGATTGAAGAGAGTTATATACTACTTTTTTAAAATAATATGATCATAACACTAAGTCGGAAGTATTTATCAGGGATCTGGAATTGACTAAACAAAAGCCAATTGAGTCCTTTTATGATTTTCTCACTAGATTCATGAATAAGGCAAGATTGATGAAAAACAAATTAGCTGAAAAAGATCAAGTTAGGATGATTGTCAGTAACGTATCTTCTAATTTTTTTGAGAGGTTACAAATAATGAACCCTAAGTCATTTGTAGACCTGTATGATGATGGGCTACAAACTGAGGAGATCGAGAATAAGAAAAATAAAATAATAAGAAGCACTAGAGCTAGGAATTATCAAACTGGGGGCACACAGCAAGGAAACACTAGCTGGGCTATGGAAGTGCATGTTGTCTAATCACCGAGAGGATTCTACAATTTTAATCAACCATTATCCAAAATCCTAGACCGTCTAATCCAAAGAGGCCTGCTCCGACCCCTTACCTTTTTCAAACTACCAAATCCGACTGGCCATTCTACAGATACCCGCATCTGTCTGAAATATGAAATCCAAAAGCTCATAGATGCTGGAAAAATCATCGACCCTGAAAAATCAAACCTAAACCCTAGCACCAAAAATAATCCTTTCCCAAGCTACTAAAATGTACCTCCCCCAGCAACCATGACAATTAATTTAGGAGTTAGTGAAGAAGAAGTACTAAACTCCTTTGAGGACCTAAACCTTGAAACCAATAAGGAATCTCTTGATGCCCCTAAAGGAGTAGAGGATTTATTAGGACAGCCCTTAGGCAAATTTGACTATAAGGTGTTTTACTCTGAACCACCTTCCTTGACATTCCCATTAAGTCAATTATGCTTGGAGGATGGGGTGATGAGTTTAAAGATGATAAGCCACTAACTGAGAAGAAAGAATCTGAGACTCATAAGCAGCCACAGAGAGGAGTTGAAGATTTATTGGGCCAGCCTTCAGGCAAATTTGATTAGAAAGTGTTCTACACTAAACCAACTTCTAGTGACATTCCCCTTGAAACAATTGTACCTACCGGATGGGGTGCAAGTTTGATGATGAGCAATCACTTAAGAAAGAAACATGTATGGTAGAGGTCTGGAAAGATGGAAAGAAGGTCCAAACTGTTAGGACTATTGACATTTGGTAAAACTCTGAGGAGGAGTGAAGGTTATAATGCATGGATTGACAATCCAAAAGTAAATCATGTTACTAGAAGTGGTAAGGGTTATAAACCAACCGAAAAGAGAGTAGAAAAAGCAACAAAGAGAGAGGAAGCAGTTAAATAGAAAGTAGCAGAAGAGCAAGAGGATGATTTTATTCTTGAACAACTTAAAAAAGCTAAAGTAAATGTGAGCATTTTAGGAGTTCCTGATACATTCTAACAGTCATAAAATGGCTCATGCCAAAGCCTTGTCTAAAATGAGTATCGAAACTACTGCTACACCTAAGGCTATGATAGCAAAGGTGACAAAAAAGAAACATGGTGTAATAACCTTTATAGATAAGGATATACCTTTGGAGAGGAGAAATTACAATAAGGCTCTATTTATTCCAGCTGAAGTAAGAGGTAAAAGAACCAACTATGTGATGGTAGATGGTGGTTCTGCAATTAATGTTTGCTCGTTGAAAATCCTACCTAATTTAGGTCTAAAGGTTGATGACTTGACAAATTCAGACTTAATAATCAGAACCTATGATGACAGTATAAGGAGTGTAGAGGGCACATTTCAAGTTCTAGTGAAAATGGGACCAGTAAAGTCAATGGTAGAATTGCTTTGCTAGACATTCTTATCACCTATGCCTTGATTCTAGGCAGACCTTGGTTTCATATTCTAGGAGGAGTACCCTCAACTGTGCATCATAAGATAAAATCCCCTCATAAGGAGAAGTTGTGACCATAGATGCTAGCATGAGCAAGACTATATCAGCCATACTCGAGAGTGAAAAGCAAGTGATTGCTCCTCCTAGTTTCCAAAGTCCTGACTGATACTACATCTTTTTCATCATTTTTGCAACCTTTGGATCCATCTCAGTTCCATCAAAGGTTGGGAAAGAATCGATAGGGAATTCTAAAGTTGCTAGATTTTGAAAGTCAGAATGACACCAGAGGATTGGGTTATACATAGACAAGTTCAAGTAGTAGGAAAGTAAAGAAGGGATCAAGAAACAAAGGAAATGCCCCACAGAAAGTTAAACTCCTAGAAGAAAGCTTTGTCAGAGAGGGGAAAGGAAAATTCTACTTGGGTACTAAAGAACCTATCAATGTAGCTGGATTGACCAACCATTATCTGCTATGAGACAACAAAGATGGAGTGATGAAGCAAGTTACTGAGAAGATAGGAACTATGGCCGTCGAGGAGCTGCTTTGTCTACCACCTAAAGAAGAGCCACCACAGGATTTAGCTACTATCATTAGTAATAGTTTTGCTAATCTTTTTTATGAAGAAATTGATGTAATAATGTCCGATCTCTATGAGGATGAAAACTCTATTTTTCTTGTGGTCGATGATATAAACTCTAGTTTGGCTTACTTGTGTGATGTCCATCCTAATGGTTCTGTGCATTTTGATATTGACCGTGTATGCATATTAGACATTAATTCCATTCAATTAGATTCATTTAATATGGGCACGAATGATAATCTAAAAAATATTTCTATATCATGTGACTTAACTCCTGAAGAGAGGGAAAATCTTGAGAGGGTATTAATAAAAAGAAAGGTAGTATTTGCTTGGTCTTATAGTGATATCCCAGGTTTAGATAGGGAAATAACAAAGCACCACATTCCAACTTATCCAAAAATTAAACTGGTAAAATAAAAGCTTCGCAGACTAAGACCTGAATGGACATAAAAGATAAGAGAGGAAATTGCTAAACAGATGTAGGCTTACTTTCTTAATATTATAGAATACCCTCAATGGTTAGCCAATTTAGTACCAGTTCCTAAGAAAGATAGTAGATGATGATACAGGAAAAATATCCTACCAATCCCGTAACGACATGTGTAAAGTAAGGTCAACCAACATGACATGTCAACTGCCTTTGACCGGCTGACCCATATTCCTGACACTCTTCCTCCTATCAAGACCGCCTATAAGGAATCTCAACCTCTCAGCACTTTATAATATTTGACTAGTGAACACAGGGAGAAACTCTACCTGTCTGAATATCCCACTCAAGAAGGAACCCCGCCTATCTGATTCCATGCACCGCCTCGAGATCCATGCAATCCTCACCTACTATACTAAATGCAGCCCATCCTTTTGCCAGCAACCTCCTCGGGCCAGGCACCTCCACCAGTAGACCTTTGACATGTGTCACTACCTTTCCCTATAAAATTAAAATCCTCAAATGTGGAGGTAACTTCTTCTTCTTCTTCTCTCTCATTTTCTTCTTCGGGAACAGAACACACACATTCTCTCAAGCATGAGAACACCATTTTTCTACAATAACAACATACTTCTTGGAGAATCATATCTCTCCCATAAGAAATCCATGCTGACTTAGGCATCGGGGGGGCCAGAGGCAGACCCCACCCTCCTTCACCAAGCCTTCTTCTTTTTTTTGCAGATGTGGATTCGTTCATCATGCTGACTAAGTTGAGCTGAGGTAAAAAAGGTCCAAGAACCATCATTGGTGCCGTCTGTGGGAACAGGATGATTCTTTGTTGCTCAAAAGGTCATCCTTTTCCATTACAATTTCTCTCATAATTTGTTTTATCAATTTGAAAATGGATATTGATATGCTTGCATTTCCTCCTTCATTCTCTTGCGTTTTCTCCACTGAAAAGCAAGAGCAAATTCTGCAAATGTTGATTTTGTCTTCTATCTTTTTCCTCATATTTTCTCCATAAAAATCAATAGATATTTGTAGTGACGGTGAAAAGAAATATTGAATGCCCATTTTATTATGTGTGGTGTAAAAAATATTGGGTTGTTATTGCTGTTACTGTGTTTCTCTTTCTCTTGAAAAAGAAGTTTTGATTTCTATATTGGTGGAGCTAAATAAATCCACTAGAAGAGAGTATGAGCTAAGCAGGAATGAAAAGTGGAAAAAACCTTCTGAGATAGGAATTAAGCAGTATTTTTACCTCACTGACGTTGAAAAAAGATAAGAGAAAAAGGAGGCTCGAGTTAAAGATTTTTATGGGGAGATCCCTCCTGTTAACCATCATCTGGAAGTTCCTAGGTCGGGACCCTCCTTGTGTCGTGGATTTACCAGGCAGGAAACACTTTTTCACTCTTCATCCTCTCTCAGTAAGCTGAAAAGGCAATTTGAAGAATTTCCTGAGTGGAAAAACAGAAAGGCTAGCAGAAGAAAGTTGTTTAACCACATGATGAATGCCCAATCAACCTTCTCTGAAGTAGTTAGGAAGGAGGCTATACCTAGTGAATTTTAATAAGCCGCTCTTCCTACTTACAACGGATGATTGATCCTAAAGAGTATGTATTGGAGTTTCAAGCGGTTATTGAATTCTACATATGCTCGGAGATTCCCGTGTGTGCTACATAGGTACCTCGATGCTAATAGTATTAAGCGGACTCCATGTCACGACCCAAACCTGGGAGTCATGACCGGCGCTAGGGAATGGGAATTACTATAATCCGGAACCCGTAGCAAGCCTTAAAAATAAAACTCATGCAACAGAACATAAAAATACCTCAGAATCAAAACTTTATTTAGCATAATGAAATCTCGTATCATATCATAATAAAATATATTCATACAATAACAGATACTACAACCAAAAGTACTTCTACTGCAGCGTCTATCGAAATACAAGAAAGATAATAGTTCAAAGTTTACACAAGTCGACCGGGAAGGAAAGAGTTTGGTGAAGTGTACTAATACGTAGGCCTGAAATAGAGGATCCTGTAAAAAAAATAATTGAGGTGGGTCAGACCTCACTAAGTGAATTATTATTATATATATACACACACCCCTAAAGACACAGACATTCAAGCATCAAATCTCCCAGAAGAGGAGAAATCAAACAAAAACCCCAAGAAAAAAGGGGATCACACATCAAATCTCCAAGAAAAAAGGGGATAACACATCAAATCTCCTAAAAGAGGAGAAATCAAACAAAACCCCTAAGAAAAAAGGGGATCACACATCAAATCTCCCAGAAGAGGAGATTACACATCAAATCTCCTAGAAGAGGATAAATCAAACAAAAACCCCAAGAAAAAAGGGGATCACACATCAAATCTCTAAGAAAAAAGGGGATCACACATCAAATCTCCTAGAAGAGGAGAAATCAAACAAAACCCCTAAGAAAAAAGGGGATCACACATCAAATCTCCCAGAAGAGGAGATTACACATCAAATCTCCTAGAAGAGGAGAAATCAAACAAAACCCCTAAGAAAAGAGGGGATCACAAATCAAGTCTCCCATAAAAAGAATCATCCAAAATGAAGCCCTCAAGAAAGAGTAGACATACCTATTTCAAAGAAACAATGATAATCAATTTCAAAGAACATCAATTATACACTTTTACTGACGATGAGGTTATCCTAAATATATGACTCATTCATGGTCTCTATTCAAGCAAGAAGAATACAAGAATATATAATGAGAGAAAGAAAAACTACAAAGAAATTCATCGTGGCTAAAGTCTTGGTATAAAAGTTCCCCAAAGGACATGTGTCCACCTTTGCCTTCAAGTCCAATGACATGCTCAGTATATGCTCATGGGTGATGAATTATAAACTCAAAGTGGATCTTGATATACTACCGGTATAGCAGAAAAATGCTTTTCCCACATAAAATGAAAGTAATTGACAATGAAGTATATAAGCTATTAGAAGCTGGATTTATTAGAGAGGACACTTATTCCCCTGGCTGGCCAATATTATTCTAGACAAGAAGGGGAATGGCAGATGGAGGTTATGCATAAGCTTCACGGACCTGAATGAGGCTCACCTAAAGGATTGATTTCCATTACCATCCGTTGATAGGCTGGTTGACACATCTGTTGGGTTCGAGTTCCTCACATAGGCAAAAATCCTGTTTGTGTACCATCGGATCTCTATGAAGAAAGAAGATGAGAAGAAAATTGCCATAGCTGCGTACCATCCTGAGGATGTACCTTTTTTCATCACTGGGGAAAATTTCTTGGATTTCATAAGCTTTCACCTCATATCAAGCAGTGAGCACGGTATAGGTAAAAGAGGAAAACCATATCTAAAGACCGGTTTATTATGTTAGCAGAGTGTTGAGGAGGGCTGAACTGAAGTACTATATGATGAAGAGACTGGTTTATGCCCTATCAATACCTATGAGGAAGTTTGGAGTGCACCTCTTGGACAGTCAGGGAATTATCTAGCCTGGTACTCCACTTTAGCAGACTCTTCAAAGACCCTCCGTTGAAGGCCAAATGACATTGTGGCTGTTAAAATATGAATTGATCCTGAAGACAGATAGCTAGGAGGGAAATCTCCCTATATCTTCGACCCCAGCAGATCCACTCACTCATCTTATGAGTGGAACCTATATGTCAGATTCATGTGGTACCAGAAGAGGTGGAGTAGAGATAGTTTTAAAAGGCCCCAAGGGTTTGCGACTGAGTTCATCTTGAGATCTAATTTCCCCACTTGTAACAACACCTCTAAATAGGAGGCAGTGATATGGGGACTCTGGTTAGCTGAAGTAGTGAGTATTTCAAATTTAAAAGTGCATAGCAACTCGCAATCGATAGAATCAGATCAACGGGATATTCCAAGTTGAAGATAGCACTATGGAAGCATACCTCAACTAGATGAAAGACATTTTGGCAAGATTTGAAGACAAAGCAAGTTCCTACCTGCATTGCCAAAATATCCAGAGTGGAGGATAGTCGGGCAGATCTCCTTAGCAGAATGGCCATCACATAGACATAATCTTTACATCAAGGAGTAAGAGCATAAATAATAAGCATGACTAGCACAATGCAGCCCCATGATGTATTTTCTTACGAATTATAACTTTATTGGATAGACCCGATTATAAAGTACTAGAAGACAGGAGAACTCCCTTTTGACAAAAATGAAGCTCTCGAACTCCCTCTAAGAGTAACCAAGTTCACAATAATGAAAGGGAGGTTATACAAGAGAGAATCCCACCAGCCCTTGCAGTGATATTTGATGCTTAAAAGGGAGATTATGTATGAGAGAAATTCATGAAGGAGCCTATAGTACCCATACATGGGGACGAGTCCTGTTTAGCTTGATAGTCAGGCAGGGGTATCTCTGGCTTATCATGACGAGGAATGCTTCTAAATTTATGAAGAAGTGCAATGCATGCAGGTGCTAATTTGGTCCATGCACCACCTAATCATTGATTACTTTACCAAATGAGTAGAAGCTAAGGCACTCACTGCCATAACTCTTCAAAAGGCCATTATCTTTTTATAGAAAAGAGTGATCAACAATGGTAAGCGGTTTTCAGTCCTGCCTCACATCCTTTAATGAACATTCAGGCAGAAGTGTCTAATTGAGTTGTGCTGCAAGGCCTATAGAAGAAGCTAGAGGGAGTCAGTGCCAGACAGGCAAAAGATCTGCTTAGTACCAGACAGGTAGAAAGTCTGATTAGTGCCAGACATGCAGAAAGTCTTCTTAGTGCCAGACAGATAGAAGATCTATTCAGTGCCATACAGGCAGAAGATCTATTTAGTGACAGATGGGCTAAAGAACTACCTAGCAATCTATAGTCATACAGGACCACACCCGGGTCCTCTACTGGAAAATAAGTCCAAGACTTCTACCTCTCCTATGGGATCAAAGATTTTTCACAAAAGATTTATTGAAAGATCTGAATCTCCTAGAAGGGAATCAAATTCTTTTGACAGGATTGTCTACTAAAGATTACCTACACAGGAATCTATACCTCCCACTTGGGAGTGATATTTTCTCTATTATCAATGCATACTTAGAGATCATTGACTCCTCCATAAGAGAAAGCATCCCTTGTCTTAGAAACCCACACGGGGGATAGGCTCTAAATCATAAAGGGACCAAACCCTCCTACTTTCATATAAGTCCTCCGGAAGTGAGGCACTCTCCTGTCTACTACTACCAAATCAGGCATTCCTTCCCAGAATCAAGGTTTTTCGTCACAGCCTAGAAGTAACTCTACTAGTCAAACATGAATGCTCCTGTAAAATATCTCAAACAACTCGCATCGAAGGGCATCCACATGCTCTCCAGTCCCGAGTGTTGCTTCTCTTTACTTAAGACTTTGGGGGGGACTACTGATGATACAGGAAAAATATCCTACCAATCCCGTAACGACACGTGTAAAGCAAGGTCAACCAACATGACATGTCAGCTGCCTTTGACCGGCTGACCCATGTTCCTGAAGCTCTTCCTCTTATCAAGACTGCCTATAAGGAATCTCCACCTCTCAGCACTTCATAATATATGACCAGTGAACACAGGGAGAAACTCTGCCTGTTTGAATATCGCACTCAGGAATGAACCCCGCATGTCTGATTCCATCCATCACCTCGAGATCCGTGCAATCCTCACCTACTGCACTAAACGTAACCCATCCTTTTGCCAACAACCTCCTCGGGCCAGGCACCTCCACCAGTAGACCTTTGACATGTGTCACCACCTTTCCCTATAAAATTAAAATCCTCAAATGTGGAGGTAACTTCTTCTTCTTCTTCTCTCTCATTTTCTTCTTCGGGAACAGAACACACATATTCTCTCAAGCATGAGAACACCATTTTTCTACAACAACAGCATACTTCTTGGAGAATCATATCTCTCCCACAAGAAATCCATGCTGACTTAGGCATCGGAGGGGCCAGGGGCATACCCCACCTTCCTTCACTAAGCCTTCTTCTTCTTTTTGCAGATGTGGATTCATTCATCATGCTGACTATGTTGAGCTGAGGAAAAAAAGGTCCGAGAACCATCAGTAGAGTATGAATGTTTATGGATTTCGGAGACCTGAATAAAGCATGCTTTAAAGATGATTATCCTTTACCCCACATTGATGTGCTAGTTGATAGTGCAGCATCAAGCGTAATGTATTCTTTTATGGATGGGTTTTCAGGGTATAATCAGATAATAATGGCAGTTAGAGACAAAATTAAAACCGCTTTCAGTACAGAATGGGGAACATACTACTATAAGGTAATGCCCTTTGGACTAAAGAATGCAGGTGCTACTATTCAGAGAGTAATAACCGCTTTATTTCATAATATGATGCACAAAGAGGCTGAGGTGTATATTGATGATATGATGGTCAAGTCAGAAATAATGGAAGGACACTTTGAAGCCCTAGACAAGTTCTTAGGTAGAATTGAGAAGTATAATTTAAGGCTCAATCTAAAGAAGTGCATTTTTTGGGTAACTTCAATAAAGTTGTTAAGACATATAGTCAACCAAAGAGGAATAGAAGTAGATCCAGAAAAAATCAAAGTTATTCAAGAAATGCCTACACTGAAAATTGAGAAAGAAGTACGAGGGTTTATTAGGAATTTACAGTACATTAGTAGGTTTATTGCAAAGCTCGCTATTATTTGTGATCCTATCTTCAAGCTCTTGAGGAAGAATTAGCCTGTGAAGTGGAATGAAGAATGTCAGGAAACTTTTGACAAGATCAAGGAATATCTAACTAGTCCACCTGTTTTGAAACCACCTAGACAGGGGAAACCATTGATTTTGTACTTAGCTTTAAAAGAGAAAGCCATGGGGGAAATGTTGGCATAAGAAGGACCAGAAGGAATATAACATGTAGTGTATTACCTCAGCAAGAAGTTCCTACCATATGAGGAGAAGTATAATCTAATAAAGAAGACATGTCTGGTTATGATCTAAGCTACAAGGAAATTAAGGCATTATTTTCAGTCATACAAAGTACAAGCCGTTTCAAAGATAGATCCTTTAAGGTACTTGTTTCAAACACCTGCTTTAACTAGGAGAATGTCTCGATGGCTAGTACTCTTGACAGATCAAGTTTGATATAGAATACATCACTACAAAGGTCATCAAAGGAAGAGCAGCAGCAGAGTTCCTAGCTCAGAATGTAGTAGATGGAGATGAACAATGGAAACTAGAGTTTCCTGATGAAAATATAGTAGTTATAGAGTGTTAAGAATAAAAGCTTTATTTCGATGGAGCTGTGAACAACAAAGGAGCAGGACTGGGAGCAATTCTTGTCACACCAGAAGGAGAAACTATTCCCATGCCCAAGAAATTGGATTTCAAAGTTACAAACAATATGGCTGAGTACAAAGCATGTATCTATGCGATAGAAATAGCCATGGCAGCTAGAGCAAAAGAATTTTTAGTTTGTGGAGACTCTTTATTGGTTATCAGTCAGGCTAATAAAGAGTGAGAAGTAAAAGAAGAGAGAGATTAAAACCTTATGTTTGCTGTTTGAAGAATCTAATGTAAAGTTTTAATAAGTGTCTCTTCATACACCTACCAAGAGATGAAAATCAGATGGCAAATGTATTAGCAACTCTTTCTTCAATGTGGGATAGTCCGATTGGGTTGACTATGAAATATGTAGTGACAGTAAAGTCAAAAGCTCCATGTTATGGAAGTGAGCAGACAATGAATGTTCAGATAGGACCAGAAGAGAAGCCGTGCTTCTATGATGTCTAGAAATTCATATAGGAAAGGAAGTATCTAGATGAAGCAACTATAAAGGAAAAGTATGCCCTTCGTGTTCTTATATGCAATTATACAAGTCATGATGGGGTATTGTACAAGAGGATGGTGAATAGAACACAGTTGAGATGTCTTAAGAAAGAAAAAGTTAAGGAAGTGATGAAAAAGATTCATGGAAGATTTTATGGATCTCACATGAATGGAATCATCTTGGCAAAAAAGATTATGTGACAAGGATATTACTGGATAAGTATGGAAAGGGATTGCATCAAAATAGTGAGGCAATGTCACCAGTGTTAGATACAAAGGAACTTAAATCATCTACCACCTACAGTGCTAAATAGTTTGTCATCCCTTTGTCCCTTTGCAGTATGGGGAATAGACATTATAGGAGAAATAAGGCCGACGACATCGAATGGGAATAAATACAAAGTGGTAGCTATTGATTACTTCTCAAAATGGATAGAGGTAGAGTCATTCAGTACTTTAAAAGCAAAAAAGATGGCAAAATTCATAGGCAAGAGTCTTATTTATAGATATGGGGTTCCACATCACATTGTGACAGACAATGGGGTTCATTTTCAAGTAGAGACATTAGAGTTGCTACAGAAGTACCAGATTGAGCATCATAAGTTTTAACCTTATCGACCTCAGGCTAATGGCGTAGTTGAGGCAGCGAGTAAGAATGTCAAGAAAATCCTTTTAAAGATAGTCAAGACATACAAGGATTGGTCTGAGTATCTCCCTTTTGCTTTATGAGGATACAGAACAATAGCATGAACAACAACAAGCCAAACACCATTCTCATTAGTGTATGGATGCGAAGCAGTTCTACTAATAGAGGTGGAGATTAAGTCTTTGAGAGTGATTATGGAAGCCAATACACCTGAGATTCAATGGGCACAAAAGAGATATGAACATCTTATATCTCTGGATGAGAAAAGGATGGATGCTCTATTTCATACTCAGATATACGAAAAGAGGATAGCCAGATCACTTAACAAGAAGGTCAAGCCTGGAAAATTTTAAAGCTAAAGATATGGTACTAAAACAGTCAAGAGCTATGGTGTTTGATCCAAGAGGGAAGTTCAGACCTAATTGGGAAGGGTCATACTTAGTCAAAGTGGTTCTGCCTAAAGGAGCTACAAAGATTTCAGATCTTGAGGGGAATGAGTCTACAGATGCGGTTAACCTAGATCACCTCAAGAAGTACTACCTTTAAAAATAAAAGTAAAATAAAGAAATAAAAGTCCACTAGCTAGAAAACCTAAAAAGTTTGGTCAAGCAAAAATTAGGACATTCCGCTATTTAGAAAACTTGTAAAAGGCTAGTAGGCAAAAATTAGGGAAAAATAAAAAAACATGATCCCGCTAATTAGAAAACCCGCAAAGGGCTAGTTAGACAAAAATTAGGGGATTAAAAGTGAGCAAAAAATATTCAGTTAGAAAATCCAAAAGGACTAGCTCATAATAGGAGTTATGTTCTATGATGTAAAAAATGTACTCATTTTGGCCCTAATTAATGAATCAAATTGAAATTGAATTTCTGTTTAAATTTGCATTTTTAATCTTTATTACAATGCATGAGTACTAAAAAGGAAAAAAAACATGAAAAGCTTGAAAACTAGATCTATGAGATCACTTTTTAGCTATATCCTTCGTTTTTTTTTTTAGACTCATCTTGTAATACTTCAGCTCTCTTGTATCTAGTAAATCTTGGTGGCTCTATAGTCTACAGGATAAACCAAGCCTTGTAGTTATCATCAATGGTCACATCAGCATTTGGATTCAAGTGTTGCTCTAGAGTCCTTTGAGGCCACAAACTCTTCACTTTATCCAGAAAATCTTATCTCAAAGGAAAGCCTTCAAAGTCAGATAGAATAGTGACAATAAACTGACAATGTCCATACTGACGGTAAAGGCGTGAAGGAGAGATGAAACTGGAGAATTGCAGTCTGAGAATAGGAACACAGTGAACATACATGTCAACAGTTACATACTTCAACTTCCACTAAGGACAGGTCTATGAGATCTTAGGATCTGCAATATTCTTTATCCAGTTAACCCATTGATTAGTAGCATGTATGTCCTTCATCTTCAAAGAACGAGACTGTAATTGATGAGGCTGATAAGTTATGGGATTAGTAGGGGCATTGAGTAAGCTCAGCTTCTCTTGTAACCAAATCTGAAAAATAAAGATAAATAAAAATAATAATAAATAATTACTAAGTTGAAATCCCAAAAGGTCGTCTTAGGCAAAAATTAAAGCAAGCCTGCTAAGTTAAACTGAAAATGGTGACTTAAGAAAAAATTAAGGCTTAAAAAAAGAGAAAAGAGAGAGAGAGAGAGAGAGAAAGATTTTAGTTACATACCTGAAGGAGAAGTAAATTTCCTGAAAGATGATTTCGAGTCTTGAAATTATCCAAACCAATAATAGTTTCAGCAAGTGTGACAGGTATTAGATTAGCTCATGCTTTCAATTGTCTAGAATGCCGACTATTCTCGTATCAGCATCTCCATAAGAAGATATTAGCAAAAACTGAGCACAGAGACAGAAAGAAACCATCCTAGTCCAAGCAGCATTATTCTTGTCTTTAGTCTTATAATTAGTAATCATATGGGGGCATATCAAAGAATGCGGATAGCTTGCCGACAAACTGCATGTCCAGTTTAGGAAGAGCAATCATAGTAGTGAAGTTTAATGAACACCCAAAAATAGCAGCAAAATCTTCAATTAATGGGCACAGTTCTTGTCAATTAAATCTAAAAACATTATCTATGGAATCCCAGAAAGTAGCAGTAGCATGAAGGAGATTGTAGTTAATCTTAAGGTGATGAAGAGATTTTAGTAGTTTTGCATGGAAGGGAAAAAGTCGGTTCCAATCATTTCCATCAAGTTTCTTGAGAAAGTTCTTGAGCAGCTGAAGAGTAGCTTAAGTCATGGTGTAAGGGAAAAATAAAGGAGTAGAGGAATTAAGCCTTTTTGAGTCCTTATATAGTGATAAAAGACAAATCAGGATGGGATAAGGATTTTATTTGCTAATTAGATTTGGATCAAATTAAAAGTTCAAGTTAATTAGGATAAGGATAAATAAATGGATAAAATCCTATTTATTTATTTATTCTTTCTACTTGTCATGTTCTTAGGACGGAAAACTAACATCTCAAGCAAAGATAACCTTGAATAAGGTTATTAATGCAAGTAGAGCATGCAAATTTATACCAGATAGAAATGATGAGTATGAGGTAACCGAGGGAAAAGTGAGATATGTTGTTCATCTCAAATATAGGAAATGTAGTTGTAAATGGTAGGAGATATCAGGAACCCCTTGTAAGCATGTAGTAATCAGCATTGGCTATAAAAGAGATAATCTTGAGGACTATGTAGATGAAGTTCACTATATTCAGAGGTACCTTAAAGCGTATAGTGGTGTTATACATCCATTACCCCAACTGGACTTGGAAACCGAGGACACATCAATGCATATGTACCCTCCCCCATTGAAAAGGTTACTAGGCAGGCCAAGACTGAATAGAACATGCCAAGAAGGTGAAGTTCGACCCTCAACTGAAAGGAAAAGATCATGCACAGTGAGATGTAAGAATTGTGGCCAACTAGGTCACAACAAAAGAGGTTGCCAAAGAGCTCCACTTGATTCAAGGGTATGTATTTTCTTCATGAATAAGGCTTTTTTTTCATTTCAAATAACTTATTATTTCAATTTCATATGCAGGCTCCTCAATCTTCAGGCAATACAACAAGTCAAGCCCCTTTAAGGAAAAGAACGTCAAGACTAACCTCTTATAGCTAATGAGGCTCTACTTCTACTAGCAATCAAAGTAGATGGAGGACAAATTTGGGGACACAATGACTTTGACAAATAGTTTAAAAATTTTTTGGATAATGATGATTCTATTTTGTGGTTGCTAAACTTTAAGCAAACTATTAGCCAATTTTTGTTTGACAATAGTGAATGTATTATGTGGAAGCTGATGTATTTGACAAGCTGTGATATTATTTTGAAGTTTTACTTCGGCATTATAGTGAACAAGTTATTGTAGCATATAATGCTCAAGTACTACTTTGTAGTAAACTTTTTTAAAGATTGGAAATGAATGTTGCTACTTATCAGAGCTATGAAATTTAAAGAAAAAATTATTGGCATGATTGTATTGTCTTTTTCCTTTTACTTTAGTAAGACTTGTCATTTTTATTATGAAGTTTATTATCAACTGTTATACAGGTCCAAATTGTATTGTCATTTTCCTTTTACTTTAGTAAGACTTGTCATTTTTATTCTGAAGTTTATTGTCAACTGTTATACAGGTCCAAATTGTATTGTCATTTTCCTTTTACTTTTGCAGCCTTGATAACTTTTTTAGAAGTGAAAGTGATATTACTTAGAAGAGCCAAACTATTGCATTTAATTGAAAAGGCAAGCATACATGCATTTACATTACTGATGAAAGCAACAACCATTTACTTCACTACGTACCTACATACAACCACTGCAGTTGACATTTATGAAGCTGCTTCATCCCATCCCATAATTAACACACAAAAAAACCTTTTTAAAAGGGACGCCAACATATAAGCTTACAAAAAAGCTTCTTATCCCTCAAAATCCCCTTTACCACTTAATAATGCATTCCTACTGTTTTTAGTTCCTACTAAGAAGACCCAAAACAAAACCACACAATATGAGTAACAACATCACACAGCCTGCAAGTAAACGTTTCATATAACCAAGCCCACCTTCCAAATCTTCAAATTTCCTAAATAGCCTTTGATTTTCAAGCTCCACATTTAGAATATCATCTTTAATCTCATGCAGGAGAGCATATATGTTGTTGTGGCCTAGAGTGTTCCTCTGACAAATAAAAGGATTGATCGCTCCTCCACTTTGGCTTTGTGGAAATGTCACTGTTGGCCGACACCAACCAAGGAATCCTTTGCATTTTTTGGATGTGCAGTAGTAGTATAAGCGGTTCTTGTTTTGATTATTTTCATAAATCTTTATACAAGCCTTCCTTCCACAGCCGCAGTTAACATTCAAGTACCATCCTTCCCAATTATTTTTTAATGTAGCGCTTGAATCTGACATTGTGGTGCCCAGTAAATCAAAACCCTAACTCTATTTCAACTTCTTAGAAAGAAATGAAAAACAACAGAGATGAGGAGGAGGTAGGTTAAATTTGTGTAAATGAAATGATTCTATTTTAGGGCATTTTTGGATTTTACAAAATACTTTATATCTCTACCCTACTTTAAAACATAAATTTAATGGTGTCATAGGAAGAAATCTAATGGAGGGGGCAAAAAGTTCACGGTGTCAAATTTTAGGGGGTATTTAATTGACTTTTACAAATATATGGACGAAGTCGTTAGTTTGGCCAAACCTCAGGGGGGTAATCGTAGTTTACCCTAAATTTTAATTTTTCTACATTGAATATGATTCATTGAATTTATATGGGTCTATATACCTATTTAATTTGAAAACATATACTTGATCTTAGATGCATGAATTTAATGAGTTTTTTTTTCTAACGAATAGGGTTGCTATATATACATACATACATACATATATACATACATACATACAGACATATAT
>CATIWK010386738.1:0-11262 GCA_949634005.1 Mallotus japonicus
ATTAGAAGGGAAGTGAGATTTATTTCTAAAGGAATTGGTTTAAGTGTTGTCCATTGAAACACTTAGGATTTGGTTTTTTTGAGTGAGCCTTGAAAACTCATGTTGTAAGGTTGTAAGAGTGAGCCATAAAACTCTTGTGTAATCTCTATCTTATGAGTAAGATTGGGTGAGATTGAAAATCCTAACTTGAGGATAAGTTAGGTGGAGACATAGGATTATTGAGAATCCGAACTCCTTAAATTCTTGTGTTCATCATTTTTCCTTCTCAACATTCTTTCAATTCTTGCAAAGAATTATTTTTAATTTCAATTTTTATTCAATAGCCCTATACACACCCCCCCCCCCCCCCCCCCTCTAAGGCTCTTTCAGAAGAAAATACTAAAAGGGTTGAGAACAGTGAAATTGCACTCAAAACATAGTAAAGAGATTCTAAACATGCATTATACTCTAAATATAGCAAAATCATAATTAGAACAGCAAAAAATATTTCTAGACACCCTAAAAGCGACATAACAAGCAAAATAAGGATAAAATCAACTCAAAAATTAAGATCATAAATACACTTTTTTTTTTATTAAGTGCCCGTAAATGTAAATTTGATACACATATAACCAAAAGTGCACATTTTGTGGTGGAAATGAATTGAAAAAAGGAACTTTAATGCAAGAATGAACTACAAAATGAGAACTTTAATACAAGAAGGTGAACTGATGCAAATGGACCTAAAAGTGTGGGTTTTATGATAAAAAGCAATTCTCGATGAAAATGTGAGAACTTTGCATTTTCTGCTCACGTGGACATTAACTCATATGCACGGAATCCGCTAAAAATGCAGAAATGATGAAAACGATGAAAAAATGTAAACTTTTCCACAACTACCATGCTAAAATGCTAATTTGATGCTAAAATGTTAAAAATGCTACCTTTGTATGAGAAACATGATAAAAATGCAATTTTTATACTAAAGATTTAATTTTGATATTAAAAATATGATTTTTATGTTAAGATCAGAAAAATAAAAACTTTATATTAGAGATGTGCTAAAAATATAGTTTTTATAAAAGATGTGCTAAAAATGTGATTTTTATGCCAAATATATTATTTTTACATCAACATGCAAACTTTACAATGAAAGATGCGAATTTTATGCCAACAATTGAAAAATGCATTTTTTATAGTATGTCAACACTGCAAACTTTGAGATTTCCACACAATGCTAGATATGCAAGCACAATATAAGTATAAAGTCAATTCTATAAGTAACAAGTTGCATGCAATTTAGGTCGAATTTCACCACGCAATATCATAATAATTTTCTGATTTATTGTCCAGCAATATTAAAGTTGAAAGTGTAGGAGAGAGAATAAAATGCAAGAATTTACACGTGCAAAATATGATTTTTAGGTCCTCAAAATATTTAGACTAAACTTATTTTTCAAAAGGAAAGCGAGGCTACATCAAATGGGTCTAAACAAGTTAGCCTTGTCTTTTATGCAAAATGATGTGAAAAAAATGTAGAAGTTTATACCTCTTAAAGCATGCTTTAACTAATATCGGGTTTGGTTTGGTTGAAGTGGGTCTAAAAGTTCTAGAAAAAATGAAAATAGGCTAAAAGTCCAAAAAAGTGTCCATGAGTGTCCAATCCAGCAGAGTAACAACATATGTGTGTAAAGGTCTGTCCAAAAATGGGTGAAAATATGGTATTTATAGAAAATCATGTCTAAAAAACAAATCCACATGCATAAGAATTTCTATGTGCATGACTCTAATTAAAACATTAGTTGTGCATGTGGCTCTAAAATATGAGCTGCATGCAACACTCGCCAAGTTACGCTAGTGGCTTTAATACATCACTTGTGTGCATGACTCTAAAACATGAGTGGCACGCTTGGCTTGCCAAGTCGTGTGCGACACACCAAAGCATGAGCTGTATGCATGACTCACTGTGGCGCATGTAGGCACGCCATGGTGCGCATGGCACGCTAAGGCATGTGTGCCTCATAGACTCTCAAGCACACTTATATGCCAATATAAGCCATGCCTCCTTGTCAGCCATTTCATTTTCACGCCAACTTAATGAGCTCCACATGCCCTTTTCATGTACTTGGTTCATTACCACTATGGCTTCTAGAAAACTCAAGCATCTAAGTAATAATCCATCTTTTACAATAAAATTCTTCATCCAACAAAGCAAAGTTTAAAGCCCTAGCTTTGATCTTGTAAGGTACTTTCTTGCCTAAAAATCCCAAGTATGCTTTCAATTTAGACATCCAATCAGCTACTATGTTTTCATTGAGGTTGAAGGATTTTATTAGGATTCTAAGATTAAAGGATGTCTTTATTAGTATAAATGTGCACTAGTATCATTCTTATAATGATATGAGGTATCAGAATAAGCATGTGGATGCTTATGTGATGGGTGGATTGAACATTGACGTAAGATATGTGATTACATAAAAATTCAACAATAACTATCTTGGCATAATAGTGCATATGTTCCTTTGACCTAAGGTGATACGATCATCCATATATGATTATTTAGAGTTTGTCACCGCTTACATACCTGTGCTAGTCACGTATGGATATATGACATGTGGTGGCTCTAGTCGGTTATATGTAGGAATGAGTGATTGGCTAAGATAGAATTCATTACCTGGAGTAAACTGGAATAAGATCCTATCCTATCTAAGTTGCTCTTGAAGAATAAGTACTTGGCCAGGTCAAAATTGACTTACTAAAAAAGAGTTTCAGTGTTAGAAAGAAGTTTTTAATAGAACTCATGTTTTATCAAGAATTGAACTGAAGATGAGGTCATATGATTAATGCAATTAGAGTTTGACTTAACTCTAGTTGATATCGAGATCTTTGTAATGAAGGGACATTGAGTGCACGGTATAATGTCATGCTCTCCCCATACAGCTTCAGAGCGGTGATCTATCATTAATATAGATCTCCATGTTATGGCCAATCACATCATGGAAAACAATATCCATTGTTCTCTGATACATTGCACTAGCATTCTTTAGCCCAAAAGACACTACAAGCCGTTGCCAATTACTCATGGACATCAGAACGCCGGCTTTGACACATCATCCTTAACTATAAGGATTTGGTTTTATCCTGAGAAATCATCCATAAAGGAGAGTAACTCATTCTTTGTTGTTGCATCCACCAACATGTATGTAATAGACATCACATATACATTTTTAAGAGTTGTTACATTCAAATCCTTGAATTCCACACAAACACACAACTTCCCATTTTCATAATTACAAGCACCACTGTCTAGTTCTTCCTCAACAATGACCTTTACACCACATTCTTACTTGTTTTATCCATCATTTGCTACATATGAGTCGTCTAGACATTGGCCTATAAGGCACAATGGCTATAAGTGCCAATAACATTTTAGCTTGCTCTTGGGTCTATCTTAAATACAACATATAATGTATATATTCAAATAACAAAATTCATATGATCATACACAAAAAAATCTCCTAAAAAATATAAATATATAAATAGTAAAATATATTATAGTATACAATGAGTATACTTTTGATATATCATACGAATATGAAACAATTAAAATACATGGTCAAAAAAACCTTCCTAAATAATAGTCTTTACATACTGTATGTCTTAAAAATAACATATACTTTCTATATTCAAACACAAACACCAAAATTCATAAGTATAGATAATAAAAAAAATCTCTCTCAAAACTAGGTAAAGAAGCTGTAGCAAAAGTCAAGGCAACCCAAATGAGTGAGAGAGTTGAAGGTGGTTAAAAATTCATACCTCAGTACCCATTGAAACAAATATTATTGTCACCCGTTAGGTGTTGCACAAGACTCATTTATTTGACAAAAAGAAGAAACAGAAAATTGAGATAAAATTGAACTTGAGAAATCCAAATCTATATGCAATAATGTCTCAATTAATTTTTTTTTTTTTAAAAAAAAAAGACATTTTGGAGATCAAATGAAGAAAAAACAAAAAATGGATTTCTTCTAATTACAAAAGAAACGACCTAATTTGCATGTCTGGCACCCACTAAAAGAAGAGAAAGAATGAAGCTTTCTTTGACAAAAGAAAATGAGTTATCAAGATTCAAGCTTCAAGTGTTGAATGAGAAGAGCAAAAAAACAAAAAAACAAAAAACAGAAAGAATGAAAGAATGAAGAGAAAAACCTACACAATTCTCTGTTTCTACATCTCTTCTTATATGACAAAAAGTATTGCAAGATTGAGAGAAAGAGGTGATGAGATCAGGATCAAGGGAGGAGAGGGATTGATGTTAGAATGATGGGTGACCGGATGTGTCCCTCAAAAGAAGAAAGGGGCAAAAATAAAAAGAGATTGAGAGAGAGCGCGTAAATAGAAAGGACACATGCGTAAAATTTTAAAAAGGTGAGATTATTTTTTTGTTAACCAGTCAAAAAAAAAAAAACACTCTAACCCTGTAATCTTCTCTAACGTCTACTTCATATCTCAACAGACAGCGTAGGCATGAGATCCAAATGTATCAATTTTCCTCAAATACTTCAGTCTTTGATGTCCCTGCAAAGCTAATACATGCAAGGTGCAGTTCAGTTCAGAGAATTCAAAATCTGATTCTGAACTGGAAATACGAGGCTTATGCTTACCCAGTCATACAGCAAAGAGATAATTGAATTGCAAACTACATGGCTTCAGCTGGTTTTGCTGATGGTTGGTTCGCTAGTTAATGGTTTATGCGAACACCATGGAACCCAAATAGGACTAGAAAGAAGCAATCACTTTTCCACAAACCATGAATTATTTAAAAAAAAATCAACTAGCAAGAAGCCTGTTACCCAACAGACAAAAACACACAAAATTAAGCAGCATGAAAAGGAAAATTTTCTATCAATGCTCTATAGATCAAGCACAAAAAACATATATAACAGGAGACTCAAATCTTCATTCAATTCCTCATAATGTCACCACAGTTCATGGCTGACATTTTAGTACTATTTTCTACAATTTGAAATAAACCAAAACGTTTGAAAGATGGAGGAAAAACTTCTACTAATGCTCCATATGTGAAGCATGAGAATAAAATACAATTGCATTGCCTCATTCTAAATTTGAGACTTAGATGCTCATTCGACCACTTATAATGTCACCATAACTCATGACATTTAATACAACCATTCTCTACAACCCAAAATTAGCGAGAACATTACAAAATGTGAAAAAGGAAAAAGGACTTGTATCCAAGAAAATGGAGGAAAAAGGCAGTGTGTGATATAATGAATGCAAAGCAACTTAGAATCTAAAAAACAATTAAAGGAAAAATAAATAATAATGCAATGCAAGATGAATCACCCTCAATAATATGTTCCTGACCCCCTGAGTATACTGAAACACATTTAAAATACAACCTGACCATGACAAACATAAAGATGAACTAATACAGACAGACATGAATAAATGAAGATGACTGGGGGTGAAAAATCAGTAATGACTTGAGGGTCTTCTAAAATGTGGCACTTGGGTGGTCTTCAAGTGCCACAAAACTTCACTGATTGCAGTCCTCCACTCCCACAACCTGGAGGCACTTCAGAGACAAACCACCAATACAGCATGGGTAGTCGGTAAGAAGAGGTTTCAACCATTACAAAGACCAACAAAGGACTGACAAGATGCTGCTTGACCTGTATCTACTCACCAAGTCAGTGTTACCTCTCCCTCACTTTCATCAATTGAATACTCTGTGGCCAACAATTTTTTAAAGCTTTTAAAGAACGCCTTCATGCATGTCTGCAACACAATCACAACCCAATGCCTCCCACAGAAACATGATGTTGATGCAAGAGTTAGTGACAACCTGAAGACCAATAACTTCAGTTATCTGAAAATGGCAGATGACCTGACACAAATGCAACCAGGACCCGGACTCAATAGACCCAAATGCATGCAGGGACTTGTAAAGGAAAAAATGCTGAGTACCAACAACCTTAAATAGAAATGGCACGACTTATGGCCAACTTGGCCCATTCAGCAGATTCCTTAATCATATCATCTTCAGAAGACAAACATTCATTTAAAAAGTCTTTGACAGAAAGAGATTGCTGTATCAAAGAACCAGCATTACTTCCAAGTGTATCTGCTAAATCTCCAAGGACCCCAATCGCAGTTTTCATAACCAAATCATCCCTGCAACATAAAGTCAAAAACAATAACCTCTAATAAATGCATTTACAAAAAAATCAAGAAGTAAAAATGATCATGTACAACAGAACTCACATGTCTTTTTCCACATATATGCCATCCAGGAATTGGAGGATGTGGGGAGCATAAGGAATCAAAAGCTGGGTTTTAGGAGAATTCTTAAACCCTTGGAGAATTCCTGAATAAGCCTCCAAAATTCCATTTCTCAGTGAATTTGTATATTCAATCATTTCATCATCAGCCCCAGCCGTATGGGCAGACAACTCTGCAGCACTTTGGAGCATGGGCATGGCATACATCAAGTACTTCTCAAAATTTTCTTCAATTGCTAAGGCAATATCACCAAAGCATGAGAAAATGGGAGGCTTCACAGAACGATGCAACTGATTGCTTGATAAATCCTTGAGAAGTTGCGTCATAATCCCATCACAAAAGGGCAAAATTTTATCCTCCAAAGCCCTGCAGATATCCCCCACAACACCAACTGTAACAGCACAAACTTGGTATTCCTCAAAATTCTGAAGACCCATTTCCAAATACTTATAAAACTCAGGCATGTATTTTGCAAAATCTGGTCCAGTTACATAGGCAAGGGCTCCAATCGCAAGCATTGCCTCTTCGTGAACAGTTGCACTTCTGCAAGCAAAAACCCTCAAGAATAGCCCCATCATCTGGTCTGCATATTGCATGAACACAATCTTAGTAGGTTCTGATGAACCTAATTTCTGAATGATGACTTGTAAACACCCACAGAGAAGGCCTTGCAACTCGCTCTGTTTCTCTCTCTCATCAGATGATAGCTTCTGCTCTTCAAGATTGTTGTGAAGCTCAGTCATAATGACAGGTACCAGCTGCAAAACCATAGATGCTGTTTCATCAGTTGAGCACCTTACAACTTCATTCAGTGTTTCATAAGCTGCAGTCCTCAACCGAGATTCCCCAGCATCTTCTCTGTGGGTAACAGTTAGAAGAGCATGCACAATTTCCTGGGAATAAGGTGTTAAAGGAGATGATGGGCCTGCCTCTTCATAACCCTGGGCAAGAAAATAGAGAGCACCACATGCCTTTTCAGCCACATTTGGAGCATCCTTCATGCTCTGGAGCAATACAGTGATGATCTGTTGGCAGTTTGCTTGAGTTATTATGGGTGTATCCATAGTTGATCCATGAAGGAATTCAAAGATTCGTCCCAATGTCCATGCAGTAGTGTCTTTCACATGGTTATTTGGGTCCTTTGTTAAGGCAGTGAGCATAAAATTCAAAGCAACATTAACAATAGATGTCAACTTGTCTGGGGAAGGACCCTCCAAGATTGATCCAAAAGCATATGTAGCTGCCTCTCGCTGCCTCCAATCTGGTTTTGTAATATTTTCTTCAATGAATGGCATAACAAGTGGCACGATGTCATCTCCAACAGTTCGTGCAACCAAGCCAAGGCATGTGCCCCCTGCCATCGCAATGTTCCAAGCACCTTCATCCTGATCTTGATCCTCCTCTTGCTTAAGAAGTGTCTCCAACAACATTGGGACAAGAGCAGGAAGTGCCTGTTTGATAAAATAAAAGCAAGAAATATCAGAATCCCCTGTAAAATCGCCTCCATAATCTTCCAAGATGTCTATCTCCTCATCACTAATTGAACTCCAAAACTCGATTGCCTGAAGAGCCACAGGTTCCTCATCTTCCCTCACAGCCTTCGCTGTGATGTTAAAGATGTCTTGCATATAAGGAGCTAATTTCTCATAGTACATAGATGAAATGGAGACCAAACATTCAAAAGCTGCTTGCCTCATCTTCACTTCTGGAGACAAAGTCGCCTCGCAAACAACTCTCATGATATAATCACGCTCCATATCATTGCTAAAATTTGCCTGGGCAAAGCCTAGAGCATTATACAGTGCTCGGGTAGCAGCAAGCCTAACATCAATGCTAGCTTCAGATGCATTCATACCTTGAACAACAGCAGTAAGAATTTTGTTAACTTGATCTTGATCCACAACATCAGGAGAGACTTCCTCACACAAATATCCAAGAGTTTCTAATGTTGCTTGCTTAACATGAGCAGGCAGCTGCTGAATATTAGATAAAAGTGTTGCTATCAATTCAGGCCATTGTTTCTGAGGTAACTCAATGCCAGCAACCTTGGCAATTACTTGAGATGCAGTTGATCGGGCATCAGATACCAGAGAAGAGAGGGTATTTAGCAAGCATGCCTTTATCTGGCTTTTCGCAGAAGCATCCAGTGATAACCATCTTTGAACAAGCTCGTATTTTCTGTGTTGTTCCTTAGCATCCAAGGCATTCTTTAGAATCAAACCAGCTAACTTACGGCTTTCAACAGGCTTATCATCATTAGCTAGTTCCCCAGAGAGTGATAACAGAAACCCCGGTAGATTTTGATCCTGAAACAGTTTTAAGCTTTCCTCTGCATGCTTCCGAACATTACCATCTATTGATTGTGCATTCAAAAGCACCTGGGTAACTTCCATTGCCATAGTGCGCCTGAAATAACAAATATGGAATGGTCAAATTTACAGAACCTTGATCTAAGTAGGGTTTATCTAAAATATAATCCCAAACTCAAGCTAACATCATATTTAATCATAAACATGTGAAAAACATTGACCCACAAATATTAATACATAAATGAGTAATAATAGAAGTACCGTCTCTAAAAAAATTCAGGAAGAAAAAAAATAGATGAAATGCCACAACTATACAAAGTTCAGTTATTATCTTCAACAAACGACCGAACTGAAAATAAAAATTGCACAGTTTGCTACTAGACCTAAGCTTTAACATTTATACAATTACAGTAAAAAAAAATAAAATAAAATAATAAAAACATAATCCACACATAGATTAACTATCAATTAAACTAATTTGCAAAAACAAATCTATCAAAAGCCATTAACCAAATTTAATTACAATAAAAAAATGTAACATTAAATAAATTTAAACTAAAGAAAATCATTACTCACACTGCCAATTAAGCATTCAATGCCCAAAAAAAAAAAATTAAAATCGCATTAACCTTCACAAATCAAGCATAAAAATGGAATCCGACCAAGTTACCTGAACATTTCAAAATCAATACTAAATAACAGATCAATATTCTATGTTGATGACAGAAATCTCAATAAAAATCGAAGGATCAATAAACCTAATCGAAACAGTATTCATCTTCGGAACAAAAGAAAAAACCCTAAAAATTACAGAAATTAGATACCACTTACTAGGCGTGCAGTGAAGAAAATAAAAGGATGGATCGGGATGAATAAAATGGCGGCACTTTAACCCTAGCAGGTAAGAATAAAGGGAGGGAAGCAAGAAGGAGAAGGGAGGAAGAAGAAGAAGAAGAAAAGAAAAAGAAGAAGAAGAAGAAGCGGACGTGAAGCTACACTTGAATTAACTAAAATTAAAAAATATATATATTTTTTTATTACTTATATATGGGAATTATTGGTTACTACGCGTTCCACAATATGAGTTGTTTTGTACGGTCCCACGTATCGTTGGATAAGTGTAAGTCGTTGAAAAGGCCCTGATGATTGGGATTGTTCTTATGATTACCTTCGCCGCTCGATGTGAAGAAAAGCAATTTGAAGTGTGGGGTCCCATCTTTGTATTATGGCATTTGGTCAACGAATCTGCTGGGTGATATTTGCTTGATTTTACTTCTTTTTAATTTACGAACAAATGAAAAATAATTCCTTTGTAATTTTAAATTGATTTGTTTAAAGGTCGTCTCTTTATTTTTCATGGTGAAAATTACAATAACTTGGATTCCTAATAATTTTTTTATTCATTAAAATTTTATATAGAAAGAGGAATGAATTTTCATAGGAATCACTCATTCTCTTTGCAATTGTAAGAAATAATTTTTCATTCCATAAATTTAAGTTAATTTAATTATAAATTAATCAAAATTTTAAATATTTTCATATATTAATAAATTTATGAAATATAATATTTTTTTAAGTAATGAAATAAAATATATAAATTTATAATATTATTATTTAATATATTTTTCATCTCGTTTGAGTTTGTTTGTTAAGCTAAATGAGCCGAGTTTAAACTTTATTTTGAGGCTCGCAAGCTAAATAAGTCGAATCCAAACTTTCTTAAACTCAGTTCATTTAATCTCGTGAATAGGCTCATTCATAGGCTCATAACCATAAACAAGCTTGTAAACATGCTCATTAATTTAAATATTAGTAGTGGATAATGGTATTAAATAGGTATAATTTAATTTAAATATTAATATGGAATAAATATCATTTAATTTATTAAGTAAAGATTTTATAGTACTAATTTTATATTAAGTAAAGAAAATACTAATTAAATTAGTATTAACTAATATGAAATATTACATACGACAAAATTATGTACTAGTAATAAAACTGTATAATTTTTTTGTGTGGAAATTAACAATAATATTAAGTATAATTTTAATTAATAAGTAAATATTATACAATACTAATTAAATATTTAATAAATAAAAATAATTAATTGAAATAAAAATTATATATGTCACAACCTGAACCAATAGGTCCGTGACTGGCACTAGGGAATGGGAATACATAAAGTACCTGAAACCCATAGTAAGTCTAAAAAAAAATTTTCGCGAAATAAAATCAATAAACATCAATGCATAAAGCCATAATGCATAATAACTCCATCAACAACATATAAATTTGCAGATGCAAAAATAAAATATTCTTCAAATACAATAATATAATGTCTCATCTCAAATAAAATCATAATACAAATAAAATCCGGTTTCTTTTAGTAAATACTACAGTGTCTAGAATTTACTTATACAATGCAAATTTAATCTAACATACGTAATGCGGCCGGGGAAGAATGAACACGGCGCAATGAAGAGATACTAACAAGCTGACTATGAAGTCCTGAAAAAAAAGGTTAAGGGGAATCAGACCTCACTGAGTGAATCAACTTTATGAAATGCATGCTGGTTTTAAAACATTTATTAAAATCATTTTCTAAAACATTTAAAGTAAAATAGATATTACTTTTAAAAAAAATTCTTTAATCAATTAAATAAGG
>CATIWK010386740.1:0-16270 GCA_949634005.1 Mallotus japonicus
GTCCCAGTTATTACCCTGGGTGGCGACTCCATCATCTCCACGCTATGTCTTTGTGATGTAGTAGTGTGTTCCCTAAAGCCCTGAGCTTAAACAGTGTCGCGGTTGCAAGAAACTTGGGCGCGCGCTAAACCCCACCGTCTACAATTTGCTAGTTTTTTTTTATGGGTATCTAATTTGAAAAAAAATTAATCAATTGATGCCTATCATGAATCTAGAATTTTAAAAAGTTACCATATCATAATAACATGAATAGGCTAAAAACAATTAGACCAAAATTCTCTTTTCTCTTCAAAGAAATGGAAAAGTAAAAATTTAGGTATCACCTCATAATCAGGGGGGTGTACAAAAGAATCATATAGCTAACAAATATAATTTAAAAACATAATGTACAAAAGAATCATATAGCTAACAAATCAAAACAATAAAGGTCGATTGAAAGGCCTTATACCATGCAAAATACTAATGCAAGTACCATCAGAAATAGGAACCTGTGAATTAGGAATTTATGTATGCATTTTAACAAAGAAACTATTACATAGGCCATTGACTTTTTTTCTCTTGCTTCTCTTTCTGAAAATGTGTTTCATCGCCTCAACAAGGTCTCATTGAGTGCCAAATAATAGGCATTATGAGTGCTTCCTCGCTGAGTATGCTCAGATTCAGAAAGGGTAAACAATGTAATGAATTAACTTTCCACAATCCTTTTGTGCAATTTTGTATGCAATTTGCTACAAATGTGGATTTCCATAACGTATATATCTAATGTTTTATCAGAGTTAAAATGAAATCAATATTCAATAGAACCAAATCAAAGAATTCAGGAACCCAATTGAAGCACATTCAGTTTCAGATATCAATAATTATGCGAGTATGAGAGCAAAAGCCAAAAGCAAATTGTATTGATGTTGACAGAAAATATAAAGGTGCTGTACAAGTTTGTTACAACCGAAAACTATTAGCTAAGAGATAAATACAAGCTAAAAAGATATGATATAACAAACAGATAAGGACATATGATATAACAAGTAGATAAGGACAAATATCTCTAACAATAATAAGAACATGCATGGTTGAGGGATGATTCTAATAAACATAATTATCAATGATCGAACCAACTTCACTTCAAAAAAAAAATTTGTACTAAAATCATTCATCTAATAACAAATAAAAAATCATCCACAAGGACACTTTGGCAATAAAATAAAATTTTCTTTTGTGGTTGAACCAATGTTTTACAACATCCATAATCTTATGTGGATGATAAATAATGCTAATAATCTGATGCTACGATTTTTAATGATAAAAAATTTCGAAGTCAACTATCTACATATAGATAGACAGAAATTATATGGTGCTGAACTTACTATAAGCTTCAAGCAATGTGGACAGAAATTATATGGTCCTGAACTTACTATAAGCTTCAAGCAATGCAGTACATCAAGATGCTGAAACTGGAAAGGAGGGCAGCTCCCTAATTAAAGACATGCTGCAAATTAGAAAGCTGAGGTGAATACAGAACCAAGGACATTCATCGAGAAATCACAAGTTGTACTGTGTAGCATCAGAAAATACCTTAACACAGTAATGAACAACATGAGCATCTTCATCTGGTTCAAATTCGGTCTTTCCTGGCAATGATCAAGAGGATGGAAGAATTTAGTTGGGAGTTTATGGATGATGATTGTATAGATAGGACAGCAAAAAAGCTTAATGATAAGAAAGATCCATTTAAGAATTATAGCTGAGTTCAGTAATGATATTCAAGAGAAATGTTAAAAAATGATACCTTATTCATATTCTTGAACTCTGTGTTCAACCTCCTCGACATCAGCAAACTGTCGCAAAATTCCTTCTACTTTAGTTCTTGTGGGAAAGAAATAAACTTTAACTATTAGATATAATTAAATGCTTAGATACATAGATGTATGCAAAATCCCACTAATCTGCCACCATGCTACACTTCTAAAATAGCACCTTGTTAACACCTTTGAAGTACAACTTGGAAACATCTTTTAGCACCCACTCTATATTAATATATATATATATATATATATATATATATATATATATATACAGGAAAAAATTAACTGTATAGCATATAAATCAATGGCATTATGCCATATGACTTCCACGAACTATTGTAACACAATGGAGCGTTAAGCTTAGGGTTAGTTTATGAGGTATTGTATAACAGAACAGAACGCAATAAAAATATTAGTATAATAAGGAACAGTATGTGTAGAATGTCATCAATAATAGAATGGAATAGAATATGATAACCATCCCATTGCATATTCAGAATTGTTTGAAACAAAATAAAATATTCAAATGCAGTGACAATTTTTATTCCCATATTTACTTTGTTTTGGAAGATAGGAGCAGTAATGACAAAAGTATGTCAGCAGAGGTGATGTTCTGGTAGCAAATACCAATAGTATTACCATTGACAATGGTGGTGGTATTGGCAACACTCTCAGGGTGGGGACAAAAATGATGGAGCAGAATTGATGATAAGGAAACTATGGAGGCAAGATGACAGTAGCAACCATACAGTGATGATAGTGATTGTGTAATAATGAGTAAATAGAGTTTGGTGACTAATGGGCATATATTCTCTAAAATGTTCAGTAATTATAAAAGATACGTAAAACTGAAAATAAATTTAGCTTATGATGACAGCAATATATAAAATTGTTGTTCAAAACAATAAACATAACCAGTTCTTACTCTTCTTCTCCAGAAGAATCAACTAATTCCACTGATGTGTAGAGGACAAGAATGAAAATTAGATGCCTCATGTTACAGCGAACAAGAATAACCGCTCTAACTGAACTAATACAGTATTTTCTCAATATTATGACTTGTGACAAAAAATACAAATTTAAGTGCTCTATGACATTAGTAAGAAAAAAAAAAGACAAATTGAAGCAGTCATAGGAATTCTTTTTGGTGCTCTATTGATATTAACTAGAAAGATAACAACCTCCGTGAGAGATAAACAAATGGATGCCAAATGCATAGCATTCAAAATCAAAAGTTATATATGTTTGAATCAAATATTTCACTTCCAAACATTGCTTTATAATCATAATATTCCTTCCAACCAAATACAAAAAATAATGCAAACATAGCACAATCTTAAAACCAAAAATCTCATCCTATGCTTGCTTAAGTTGCACCAAGTCGTCTAGAACCCCTATTGACAAGGAAATAGTGCAATACAAGAAAGTAATCAAATAAAGTTGATTCTTGTTGGTGCTAAATTACATATAGATTTAGGACTCATTTTAGAATTCATTCATTCATTTTATGTAGCATTTAGGATAGGTTAATAGATAGAAATAGATATTTTTATATTTTGTTTTGTTTTTCTAGGAAAAAGAAGAATTGGAGGTGTTTGGTGTTGAATTGTAGCAAATAGAAAGAAGAAACAGAGCAAAAGAAGCAAAGCAAAGCCACTGTCACGGTCGTGGGATAAAGTGCGAGCGCGTCTATGTAGTGATCGCCACCCTTTCGCCAAAGGCCCCTCTGCCCGATCACGGCTTGTTCGATTCTAGCACAGAACATGCTAAGGTGGACGTTTTAAAAGAGAAAATCTAGGGGAGGTGAAAGGATGTTCTAGAAAAGGCTATATAAGGACAAGGACCACGATTTTGGAGAGGGAATCAACTTTGGAAAAAAAAAAACCCATAACAACAAAGAGAGAAAAGAAGAAAGAGGAGAAAAAGAAGTTAGAGAAGGAACCTCCATTGAAGACCCACAAGCTTCTTGATAATATTCTCTAATTCTTCCTCTTTTGTGATTATTATTTTGATATTTTCTTGGGTTGTTATTGAATATTGAATTATGGATACTGAAGCCATGTTTGGCTAAGTTTATTTTCTTGTTGGGATTTTGAAAACCCATTTGATTCAAGTTCATTTAATATATCTTGTTCTTATTTCTATTGCGTATTGTATTTGCTGAAATTGCTGAATGTTGTGTTATGGCCAAATGTAAATCTAGTTTAGATCCATATATTGAGAGACGGTGGATCTAAGAGACCCACAAATACATGTTAGATAAATCAATGACTTGAGAGAGTTTGGTTGAATCTAATCCTCCATAAGTTTACTTAATGCCTTGCATGTTTGATGTTGTCTTATTTTATGGTGATGATGAGAGTTAAGCCATAACTTTGAGATTCAATTGATGCATGTTTGTAGAGTTTAGTATTACTTGAGAGAGTACTAAATGATTAATAAAAGCTTGAGGTATGTAATGAATTTGAACAAATTTATTATATAGCTTGATGATAAATGTGGTGGACAATCTCCCAACAACATGGTTTCCATATTGATTCATTTCTTTGTTAATTAATAGTGCATGATATTTTTTTTTTCAATTTTTATTATTTGTTTATTATTTTAGTTCATTCCTTATTTCCATTTCCATTTCATTTGAAAGCTCTAAACAAATATAATTAGGACTAATAGGTGAATTAGTACCAATCCTCATAGGAACGATACTTAACTTATCACTTTATTACTTGTTGACTCATATACTTGCGGCATTTTGCGTTGCATTAAGCGGCAATCAACAATTCTTCGCTAAACACCATGTAAATAATAAAATGTCACTTTCATGCTTTAAAATCTAATGTATTTATGAACAATGACTAGGTGCTTTTACTTGAATTCTTAGCACCATCCAATAATGAAACTTCGATAATGTCCTAATATATCTCTCCAAGTATTTTAGGAAAGAGATGACACCCTGCACCTCCTCAAAACTAGCCCATTTACGGGATCTTTTCGGTTTTATTTCCATACTCTTGAAAGGGAACCATTAATGCCAAGAGTTTTAGTTTCAACACACACAATAGAGAGACAAATGGTTCATCAATTTCCCGCATCTCTTCTAAAGATTTTATATCTATTCCCGAGAATGTTGGATTTACTAAATTAATTGACTTGAAGATAGATCATGACCGATAAATTTTGGTATATGAAAAGGTTGCAGGATAAGTTATAATTGTATTAAGTGTTAGCTATGTCTTAGAGTGTGTTTGGTATAAATGAATTCTATAAAATTTTATGGAATTCAATTGCAAATCCAAATGATATATGTTTGGTTTAAATGAATTTTGTATGGAATTCATTTGCAATTTCAAATTTATTTTTAAATTTGTGGAATTGATTATAACCAAACCAAATTCTATCAAAATGGTTGGAATTTCCATATGAATTCCATAAATTTTAAGTCTATACATTTAAATGACTAAAATACCCCTCTTTATTTTTATTTTCAAAAACATCTTTATACTTAAAAGGGTATTTTTGACAAAAACTTGAATTTAAGATTTATACCAAATACAATATAACAAAATGTGAAATTCATTTGAAATGAATTTCATAAACTATTCATTTGAACCAAACACATTTTATTAATAAAAAATCATTTGGAAATAAATTATATTTGGAATTCATTTGGAAATGAAATGAATTTCTTGATGGAATTGAACCAAACAAGGGGGATTTGTTTGGTTCAAATGAATTCTATAAAATTTTGTGAAATTTATTTACAAATCAAGTAAGCATGTTTAATTTAAATGAAAACTTTATAAAATTCATTTTGAATTTCAACTTTTTAATTTTGTGAAATTGTTTGAAACCAAATCAGTTTTTTTTTTTTTTTTTTGAGTGGGGGAGGAGGGCATCATTGGGGATCGAACCCTCACTGGTGGGTGTCTTTGATAGACACCTTACCACCAAGGCTTCTAGGCCAGGGAAACTAAATCAGTTCCCAAACAAGGTGCTATTTTATTTTATTTTTTTTACATTCAAAGTGTGTAAATTTTTTTTTGGTTAACTTTTGTCCCTGTGGTCTTCTAACCAACCATATTCCATTCGATATATATATATATATATATATATATATATATATATATTATTGTACCTAATGAATCACAATTTTTAATTTTTGTATTTATCAAATAATATTTGTATATAATTTATTAATTTTTCTCATAAAAAATATTACATTTGTAAAATATCAGTTTTTTTTTTCAAGATACGCATAGTGATAACAAAAAATTATTAATGTTCCTCAAAAAAACAACAAATTATTAATGGAGATTCAATTGCAACGGAATACTACAAGAACTAAATTTCTAAAGAATTATTACATTATCAATTAAAAAAGTTAATTTTTTTTTTCTAAAAAAAGTAAGTTTTCTTTTCTTAAAGTATGTAATCTACCATCTCAATTAAAAATTTATCTTTATATATTTTTTTAATAGTTTGGTATTGTACTAATTTTTTAAAATTATTAAAATTAGTCGTGTACCTTGGCGGTGTGCATGCTGCTTTCATTACTAAACAAAATAATCTATATCAAATTGAAATTTCAAAATTAAATCTATAAGTAAACATTGTCTGGAATAATGATATAATTAGGGGTTACCTTTCGTGGAGATTGATCTACCTTGTATAAAAATATGTGTTGGGTTATTAGCTTGGATGCTACTTAAAATTTGCTCGTTATTTCAAATTAGGTACCAAACATCACTTTATTTTTTTTTTATCACCTAACTTCAATTTTGTTTTAGAAATAGTTCTATCAAAAAATTTTAATCCTCATAATTTTTTTTAACTTTTTAATTCCTTAGTCTTATTATCTTTTCACTTCAATCCTAAAATTACAAAAAAATAAAAAAATAAAAAAATTCTTCATCTTTTTCGAAGAATTTCATACTATGGCAAGGATCTAGTGATAAGATTGTTAAATTTCATTTCTGATCCTCATAATTCTCTAATTGCTTCTTTAGAAAATTTGAATAAATTTGTTGAAAATTGTTCTAAACAATTAAGAGAATTGACTCGAAAATAGAGTGAGTTTGAGAATTATTTTCTCAAAAAGGAAAATCTTTGTACTTTGTTGCTAGCTCTCATATTGTAATGAATATGAGAAGTTGAAAGAATTTAAAAATTTTAAGTTTCATTTTAATCATTACATAGCTCTTTGATTCCACCTAATAAGAGCAGACTCACCCTAAATGGTATTAGAGCTTTGAGAAATGAAAAAAAAAATTTTGAAAATATTTGTAATTTTAGAACTAAATTGAAAAGAGTAAAAAGATAAATGGATTAAAAATTTGAAAAGAAAAATTACAAGGACTAATAATTTTGGACAATACTATTTTTGAAACAAAATTGAAGTTAGGTGATAAAAAGAAATAAATTGATATTTGGTATCCAATTTTTTTTTTTTTTTTGACCAAAGGATTTGTGGGAGGTTGGAGGGGGAGGGGGAATTGAACCTCCAACCTATCCAATTTGAGATAAGGAGTAAAGTTTGGGTATATCTAGAATAACCTTGTTTGTGGTAGAATAAAAAAGAAAGTGTTATAAATTGGAGAGATGAATATTTATAGTAGATTAGAAAATAAATGTTACAAGTGAAGTAGAAGATAGATAATAATAAATATTTTTATTAAAATATTATAAATTTAAATATTTTAAAAAAATTAAACAAAATGAGTAAATACTAAAATAAGAAAAATGTTGGAGTTGACCAATTAGTAGATGTAGATTTGTCATTAAAAAAAATTAACAAAACCAATCAAAGGATGCACAAAAAAAAAAAAAAAGTGTTCATAACGACTTATATAGTGTGAGGCTAAAAGCAAGCATAGGCACTTTGATTAATTGAACAATGACATGAGCAAAGATTGAAGTAACGTATGCTTTTTCTTTTTCTTTTTATTTTTTTCATAACATTGGATGATGATGGAGACCCAGACAATGATAAAGTCTTTGTCAATGTTGAAGACTTTTTTTTTTTTTTTTTTGGGTAGAAGAAGACTTTGGTAGACTTGATAAAGTAAGCATTATTGTTAGTCATTTTTATTTCTATTCATTAAGGATTAATGATCTCAATTATTCTATATTTTAATTAAAATTTTAGATTTTATTCCTATTCATTAAGGATTTAAATTATTGCTCCTAATGTATCATAGAGAGAGAAGTATAAAATTATAATTAGGGAAAAGGTGCAATGTGGACCCTGAACAATGAGCCAAAGTGCACATTGGACCCTAAAAAACTTTTTTTTTTAAAAAGTGGAACTTAATCTTTAAGAATTCAAGCATATTAGACCCTTCTTCAAAGAATTAAGCCCTTTTTCAAAGAATTGTTATAATTAAGTCCAAAAAATCAAAATCAAGTTTAACTTTAATGTTGAATAATAATAGTTCGAATAATAATGCAAATTAATGAAATTGGTTTCAAAATATAAACTTTTGAAATTTTTAAATTTTTGAAAATTTTATATATATAGAAATATATTTTGCTAATTTTTTAGAAATTTTAAAAAATTAAAATTTTTTTTATATAAACCAAAAAAATTTAAAAAATTTAAAAATTTATAATCAAATGACATACATTTAAATAAAAAAAACAAAAAATTTTCATGCACTCAATAATTTTTTAATAATTTTTAAATCGATAAAAAATTTAAAAATCTTAAAAATGTATTAACCATATAAAAAAAGTATAATTCTTTTTTAAATATATATATATAACTTAATTGTAAAATTTTTTATTTTTTTTAAAATTTCTAGGTCTATAAAAAATATTTTTTCACTTTTTTAAAATTTATAAAATTTTTTTAAATGTATTTTTTTAACCATAAAAATTTTAATTATTTTTAAAAACTTCATAAATTTATATTTTGAATCCAATTTCATCAATTTTCATTGTTATTCGAACTAATTTTTATTAATCAACATTAAAGTTATACTTGATTATTATTTTTTGAACTTAATTGTAACAATTCTTTGAAAAAAGGTTTAATTCTTTGAAGAATGGTCCAATATGCTCAAATTCTTAAAGATTAAGTTCCACTTTTTTAAAAAATGTTTTTTAGGGTCCAATGTGCACTTTGGCTCATTGTTCAGGGTCCAAATTGCACCTTTTCCCATATATATATATATATATACCACTGCTATGCCACTTACTATTCTGAGAAAAATGTAGATCTTGAGTGTCAGAAGAGGCAGAGATGGACATTTGTGTACAGTGAAATGATGTTGGTGAAACACTCAAAAAGCTATTGGAGTTGATCATTAGAATCTCATTATATATCTATAATATATATAAATGTACGAAGAGGAGACAGATAAAATTACGGAAAAATCTTTACTCATTATTACATAAAAATTAGATAATTTAGTCATTTATTAATAAAAGTAAAATAAAATCAATTAAAATATAATTTTAACTTGATATATAATTTTAATTTGATAGAAAGTCTATTTCCTATTTTAATTAGGTTAACTTTTATTTTATCTCTAATAAAAATTAAATTAGCTAAAATATAATTCTAATTTAATTGAAAGTATATGTTTCCTATTTTAATTAGGTTAACTTCTATTTTATCTCTAACAAAATTAAATTGTAATTCTAATTTAATTGAAAGTATATTTCCTATTCTAATTAGGTGAATTTCTATTTTATCTCTAATAAAAATGAAATTAATTAACATACAATTCTAATTTAATTGAAAGTATGTTTCCTAAGTTAATTATGTTAATTTCTATTTTATCTCTAACAAAATTAAATTAATTAAAATTTTAGTGATAATTTTGTTAAAAATATATATTTTGATGTTTTATAAAATTTAACAAAAAGAGTTAAAATTAAATTGATTAGTATTTATCATTTAATTATTAGTTTAACTTAAAAAATTACATTAAATTAATTTTTGTGTAAATAAAAGTATTAATATTAAAAAAAATAAAGTGTCATAGTTCAAATAAAAAACTTACTAAATTGTAATAAATTATAAGTTTAATGGGGTTGTAATATTTAAATTGTTATATAAAGAAAATATAATTTTTATTATTTTTAAAATTTTTATTAACAAATAACTAATGATTTTTTATTATCTTATGATTAAAATAAAGTGTCATAGCTCAAATAAAAAATTTACTAAATTGTAATAAATTATAAATTTAATGGGTTTGTAATATTTAAATTGTTATATAAAGAAAATATAACTTTTATTATTTTTAAATTTTTTATTAACAAATAACTAATGATTTTTTATTATCTTATGATTAATTATGACCATAATATTTTTTTTATATGAAATCAATTCTAGAGTTGAGAAAAATTAATTATAAAAAAGATTGAAATAGTATCATATAATTATTTAAATAAAAGATTTATAAAAATTGTAACGAATTATAATTGTATTAAATTAATATTAAATTGTTATATGAATAAGTAACATTGTGATTATTTTTAAAACTTTTATTTAATAATAATAATAATAATAATAATAATAATAATATTATTATGTTTAATTATTTATTTATTATATATCATGAGTCAAATAAAATTTTTATTCACATGTAAAACACGTGGTTATTTACTAGAATATATATATATATATACCATATGAATTTTAATATTATATTAGCTAATATTATAAATATTTTATGATAAAATATTAATATAACAATAAATTTTAATAATAAATTTTTTCTATTTAGTTTATTATCAATTTAATTAATTAGTTATATTTTTTAAAAATATTATAAATTTATTCTAAAATTATTTTATATTCATAATAAAATTTAAAATATTTCTAATTTTATTTATTTTAAATTTATTGTAGTTTGTTGAATGATTTATCACATGCAAAATGATTTTACTTATTAAACATTCGTGATATAAATTTGAAACGATATAATGAAGTATTGAAGCGTTAAAAATATTAAATATAAGATATTTAAATATTAAAAAAAAACTCTCTGAATTAATTTGCCATAAATCAAAACCACAAAAATTAAAATTATCTTTTCCCCTTAAGTACAAGTTGCTACCTTTTAATATGCAAGCAATATTGAGATCTTAATTATGCTATGGTGGGATTTGTATACTCTTCTAATCCACCTATCTACTATACAAGAAATTCTTGGTAATGTAATACACTGCATATTTATTTCATATTGATTGATATTATCAATTAAACTGTGGCTATGAACTGAGGTTCTTAAATCGAGCAGCAATAAAAACAGAAGGTGACATCAATTCAGATGGATCCATTGCAAAACCATGGAGAATCTGCACTGTACAACAAGTAGAAGATTTCAAAACCCTTATCAGAATTTTTCCGTTATGGTCACCCAGCATATTCTTAGGCACTCCAATAGCAATCCAAATCAGCATGTCTGTACTCCAAGCTCCAGCAATGACCGTCACCTTGGACAACACTTCAAAATCCCTGCTGGCTCTATGATAGTCCTGACAATGATCACTACAGCTATCTTCCTCACCTTCATCGACCGATTTTTCTTCCCCTTCTGGAGGCTGCTAACACGAAAATTTCCTACACCATTCCACAAAATCGGAGTTGGCCATGTGTTCAATGTGTTAAGCATGGCTGTTTCAGCTTTGGTAGTGGCAAGGATGCTAAGAACAACAGCTCCTGATGCTCATAACCAGATGCTGGCTCTGTGGCTATTTCAGCAACTAATTTTGGTGGGGATCGCGGAAGCTTTCCCTTTTCCTGGACAAGTTGCTTTATATTACCAAGAATTTCTGGTTTCGCTGCGCAGCACAGCAACTGCTATGATCTCTTTGATTGCGGGGATATCGTTCTATTTAAGCACAGCATTGATTGATCTTTTTATAAGGGCTACGAATTGGTTGCCGGATAATATTGATGATTGCAGGGTTGATAATGTGTACTGGGCTCTGGCGGTGATAGGAGTGATCAACTTTGGTTATTTTATAGTTTGTGTTACGTTGTACAAGTTTCAGAATGTTGGAAAGGCTGTTGAGAATACTTCTTCTTGAGATAGTGAATAATTTGATTTTTGAGGAGAAATAAAAAAAAATGAATAAAGACATATATCTGGTTTAGAAACTTGTGAAGATTTTTAATATAAATCTTGGTTTAATATCCAATATTAGACGAGCTATTAATTCAAGAGATTGTGTGTATATATATATAAATATATATACACACTATATATATATATATATATATATATATTTATATAAATATAATTGTAGCACATCAATATCTAACTATGTGTTACTTGATTTTTTTTTTAAAAAAATTTCATGTGATGTCTCTAGCATATGATAGTTATAAAACTTCTAACTAATTCGAATTTCGAGTTGAATGGGCCCGTAAGGATGATAAAACCATCTCAATATTTATTTTCTTTACATATAAGACTTGAACTCAAAATTCTATTTAAAAGAATTCAATTTTCTTAACCACTTGTACCCACATTGATTATTGATTGTGTTACTTCAATTCTACATGAATTGAATTATGATAACAATAAAAAAAAAGACATCTTTTTATCAGCCGAGTAAAATTAAAATGTCAGGGATGGGCATGGATCATGCATACAAATAATGATAAGTCCTAGAATTTTCTGTAAGGGCACTAAATACACTGCCTATTCTGGGGTTGAGAACTTTCTCTTTCAAAAGGATACAGACCCACAAAGAAGTGTACATTTCTCATTTTTCATTTTCTCTTAAAAATTAGAAACACTTTTTCTTTACTTTGAGCTGGGAGGGTTCCTGTCAGAGGCACATATCCAGGATTCTGCTTCACTCATTACACCAATAATATATATTGGTGTGTAATTGTGTTTTAAATCTTAATCTAATATACACAAAATGAAAAAGAAGCTTAATTAATTTCAGATTTTGTGGTTATAGTTGCAGCATAAATTTCAAACTGATACTTCCATATGAATTGAATTAAGGCAACTAAAGTAAGTATATAAAAAATGAAAGTGGACGATACCAATATAATAAGTGGAGAACATTTCTCTCAAAAAAAAAAAAAATATATATATATATATAATAAGTGGAGAACATAGTATAATTATTATCATAATTGTCAATTCGAAATGATTTAAATATTAATGTAGAATACAATTAGGTAAAAATTAATTTTATAGATCAACAACGATTAAACATTTTAAGAATCTCTTGTAGCTTAATGATTCAAATGATGAACATTATAAAGTTGAGGTCATGAGTTTGATTCTCTCCCATTCGACTTTTATTGTTAAAAGAATCTCTTTACAAGAAGGGGTTATATATATATATATATATGGTAAGAATATGATACTGCTATTAATGGTATGATTACAATAAATCAATTATATATATATATATATGTGTGTGTGGTAAGAATATGATACTGTAAATGTTGAGCTACCCGTCTAGAGCTGGTTAGTTCCAACCACGGGGTCGGCTCCATTTAGAGGTAGAGGGTTAAGATCCCCTCCACCTCCACCTCCACCTCCACCTCCACCTCCATGGCCAAAAAAAAAAAAAAATTATTCTATTATTAATGGTATGATTACAATCAATCAACTATGCATATTTAAATTTGGTATATCTTTTGTTCAAAAAAAAAAAAATTGATATATTTCGATAAAGACTTCTGGTTTTGCTTTGGACTGTTTAGTCCTTGAAGATGTTTGTTACGTAGCTGGTTGTTCAGAATTTATTTTCGGTGTGTTTGTCGAACTGTTAATAAGGTAGCTCATAATATGGCTAGGTGCGGTGGGCACTTCCTATTCAAAATGACACAATCCTAATGGAAGAAGTTCCCTCCCCAGCGTGACTGATTTTCCTCCTTTTTCATTTTGAATGAATTGCTACTTTCTTTCAAAAAAAAAAAAAAAATTGATAAGTAAAATTTCAGTATCATATTAAATAATCACTTATCCGGCTAAATGAAATTATTTTAATGAGCATTATGTCATTTAGGGTAATGTTAAATTGCACAATTTATCAGTGAGGGAGTAGTTAAGTGGTAACTCCTCTTCAAGGGCAACATAAAGTGCAGGATTCAATTTCTGCTGTCGTCGATTTAAAGAGGAGAGCTGCCCCCTGTTGTGTAGTCCATTGAAATTTAGGTCATATGACATTCCTGTTAACAAAAAAAAAAAAAAGGACACAATTTGTGTTGGCACAAAAGGACAATTGAGAAATTTTATTTTTATTTCTAAGGGTAATATTGTAATATTAAAATATAATATATAATTTAATAGAAAAATATAAACTCATAATTTTTAATTAATATTTAAATAGAGTTGACTTAAACATTTTTCTTCTGATATTAAAAAAATATTTTAATATCAAATATGTTTGAGAGATATGGTCAAGAAAAAAAAATATTTACTTGCTATGATTTTGTCCATGCCCGTAAAAGAAACATCTTGAGTTGGGATCTTGATTATCTAATTTATTAGAAGTTATGTTTCATGATCAAGATGTGAAGTTTATATATGACTTCTAATGAATTTTGTTTAAATTTTCTTAAAAATAAAATATAACCAAAATATTTAATTTTCTCTATTTATTAAAGTTAATAAGAAAATTAGGTAGGATAGAAATATATATAAAAGTATGTAAGTTTACCTGTATTAGAGGTTACTAAACTTTATATTAAATTTTATTTTGGTTTTATTACTTCAATTTATATTTTTTTTTGTTACAAAACATTGCTTTTAATTATACAAATAAGTCACCCGAAATAATTCTGACTAATTTAGATGACGTGACACATCAAAATTGCCACATCATAATTTAACTCAATAAAAATTATCATGTCACACTACGATGTCACTTTCTTTATATGACTGTTGATCATAATTTTATAAGATTGAGTGTAAAAAAGTAAAAAAGTAAAGTAAATTTATGGTCAACAATCTTATGAAAAATGTGACACGACAGTATAATACAATAATTTTTGTTGAATTAAACTGTGATTTAGTAATTCTGGTGTGCTACATTATCTAAATTAAATAGAATTATTTTGAGTTACTTCTCTATATGATTAACATCAATGTCTTATAATAAAAAAGTTACAAATTAAAGTTAATTATAAAATCAAAATAAAATTTAGTGTATAATGGTTACATTTCTAAGTTCACAATATCTCTCTGAAAAAAAAAGGTCCACGATATCACACTAGTGGAAAATTGGCTAAATACACCATTTCACCCTCAAACTTTTACTCATTGACCTATTTCACCTCTCAACTTTCATTTTTTCCTATTACACATCTAAACTTCTATTTTGAACCCATAACACCTCTAGTGAAGCAAAAGGAAGCGCGTGCTTAAAAATCGCTATGTGACGTGGCAGACACGTTCTTGGACACCTGGCAAGTGCAGTGTCTAATGGAAAAAATGAAAGTTGAAAGATGAAGTAGGTCAATGAGTAAAAGTTCAGGGGTGAAATGGTGTATTTGGCCGTGGAAAATTAGTAAGTTTTTTATATTCTTTTGGTGCAATGATTCATATAAAAGTACTAAAGTACTCTTGGGATATAAAAATATCATTACAAATTTTTTTCTTATATTTATCTGTAGTATTTTCTTTTGGACTTAATACAAATTAATATGATGATATTTTTCTAAAATTACATTAAGATTTTAAAATATATCAAATGATATATTAGTATTTGAATTTATCATGAATTGATTAATTGATTTGTATGGCAGAATTTGTGCCAAATAGATTTTCCCTACATCTTACCCTTAAAAACCTTCCTTTCATATATATATATATATACACACGGTAGCCTAATGATTAAGTTTCATGGCATGATATGAGAAAATTAGGGAAGATGGGAAGATTAAATCCTACTCTCTACCAAATGTTTTGATCCCATATATAATAGAATATTTTACCATTCATTCTAGTCGAGTTAGATCATTCCTTTCTAATATTGAAGCAATAATAAGAGAGTAATATGGACTAGCTGTTAATAGGAACGTTTGTTCCCTTTCAATTATTATCCACGAGGTTGGAGCTTAGGACCGGTCATTGTTTACCAAATGCCTTAATCTCATAATAGGATATTTTACCATCCATTTTAGCCGGGTTAGACCCTTCCTTTCAAATGTTGAAGTAATAATATGGACTGGTTGTTAATATGGAACGTTTGTTCTCTTTCAATTATTATCTACAAGGTTGGTGCGTAGGACCCATCATTGTTTGTTAATATTGAAAGGGAAACTTACTTACTGTAACAATTGCTAACTAAAAAATTCACATGCCATGCTTATATGCCACTCTTTGAGAACATAACTTCTCGATGTGGGATTTCTTTCTTTTGAACAAATGAGAAGAAATGACAATAAGACTTACTATACATGTAGCTTATATGCCACTCTTTGAGAACATAACTTCCCGATGTGAGATTTCTTTCTTTTAAACAAATGAGGAGAAATG
>CATIWK010386758.1:0-10132 GCA_949634005.1 Mallotus japonicus
TACATGAAAGTGGACATGCATATTCACATAAACATGGGTTAACCATTTAGATAAATCATCATTTAAACAAGTCAAACATGTGACACATACATGAAACACTAAATACTAAACATAGTACGTGTATGAGATACAGGAAATATACGAAAAGTATATTAAATATATACTAGAGTGAAGCAGAGTTACATTGAACTCTGGTGGAGAGGCGATCCCCTCATCATAAAGAGGCGACGTCTCTTCATAAAGAGGCGGCGCCTCTATGAAAAGGCGTCGCCTCCTCAATAGGCACAACAACTTAACAAGCTGCAATTTCTTAAATGCTAAACAAACTCAAACATACATGCAAATAGAGATAAACCAGGGACTTAAAACTTAAAAATTCATGTATTCAGGCAATCATGCTTCAATACAATATCAAATAAATAACAAATACTAAAATAAACTCAAGTTTAGACAATTTATACTTTATATCAAATAAGAACTTCAAAGCTTTAAAAATGAAAGCTCTCACTGATTGGAGAACGTTTGTAGCTCCTAACTCAACCCTCAGAGTTTGTTTGATTGATTGAATGCAAGAAGGCTCCTTCTCCTTCAAAGAATTAGACTTCTTAAGCTTGAATTTCTATTCTTCTTCCTCTTTTCTTTGGTTTTCTCTTCTCTTTTCCTTCAGAACGTTTTTTTCCTTTTCTCTCTGGTTTCTTGTTTTGAATAATGGCCAAGAGTCCCTAAAATATCAGCCTAAGCTTTTATTTAAGCCCCTCTCTTTTCTCTCTCCAATTTCCCAAAAATCCAAGCTTAATCTCTACCAAGTATTTTCCATCATTACCTCTTCTTTTCCAGCTAATTTTAGCCTTAAAAATCTTTATTTTCGTTCAAAAATGCAGAGGAAAAGTGGTAGATTTTTGAGTTAAATGCAACAATAAATAACATTTATTGCTGCATTTTTGAGTTAAATGCAACAATAAATAACATTTATTGCTGCAGGGGACAGGTGTTATGAGGTGGCACCTCATCGATGTCCAAGGTGAAGAGGCGCTGCCTCTTCACCCAGGCCTGCTCTGGGCCAAAGGCCCAAAAGGTCTGGGTTGGGCTTAAAGGTTATGGGCATGGTATTTTGGGCTAGGCTTGAAAGATTCAGGTTGGGTTCAAGCTCTCGAATCTATTCTGAGAAGATTTCGGACTCTTCTTGCATTCGAGATACGGACTTTCTCATCATCGGGCTTTCGTTGCGGGCTCACACTGAGGGTGTCTACATATATATATGTGTGTGTGTGTGTGCGCGCGCGCGCATGAAAATAAATTTTTAAATTAAAAAACGAATCTAATATAAAAAAAAAAGACATTTAAGTCAATTTACTACTTAAAATAAAACATAAACACTTTAACCTATATAAAACCTACTAGAGATATCATTTTAAAAGTTTTTTTGCAGGTTCAGACATCTAATCATAAAAAAAATTATTCAAATACCAAAACAGTAAAAGTGAAAAAATTCGAACGACATATGCTTGGTTTTTCATTTTCTCCAACCTAGAGAGACAATAAAGAGGAAAATAAAGCCAACCTTTTTTCTTCTTATATTTTCTCTCTTCTTTCTAAACAAGAAAAAAGTGACTTTCTTTATTTTCTCTTCCTATTTTTTCTTCTTTATTTTCTCTTCCTATTTTTTCTTCTTCATTTTCCTTTTATCCAAGTTAAGGAAAAAAAGACATTGAGCCTTGGTCTCTACTCTCTAGTCCTCTGAAGCTAAACCCCCATAAGAATGTGTAGATTCTCTAAGCTTCTGGAGCTAACCCACGTAACAATGCGTATAAATTCAGGTGCTTAACACATTTATGAAGTACACGATAAAAACAAAGTAGTATACATACCTGTTTCTATCAGTTCCATTACAAAAATACAAATATATGTAGCTAAGCAATACCATTATATATACGGAGGGAGGATAAAGAAAGAAGACAACGGTAGAAGAGAAGCAGCATTTGATGGAGGGAGAATGATAGATCTATATCACCCTCTATTATTATTATTTCTGGATTATTTCGGGCCGTACATTAAATAAGGAAGAAGCTTACGTCAATTACTTGAAATCAATGGTAATAACGTATGCGACGATGCCTGATGAACGTCGAAGAGAATCATCTACTAAAGGGCTTAAAACACAGCTACGAACAGTGCATTTATGGAAGTCCAATGAACAACTCAGTCTCAACTTCTGCATTCTTGTGACTTGAGCTCAAGTATGTTATACTTTCTTTATGCTGAGTTGGGTGCTGCCATTGCTTCTCTCCACACTAACACATGCATGGCCCAACAAATATATTAACAATTGTTTCTAAATTTCTTTAGTTTTTCAAATGGCATGCTTTTATATTTTATGAATTTTTTCGAACTTGGAGAATTCTAAAATCAAGTTTAATATGTTTTTACAAAATTTGGCAGCTTCACCTAGGTGTAGAGAATATGGCAACATATATAAAATCTAGGTACAAAATCACTCACCTTTTCACGTAAACTTGCATTCTCTTCTAGTAAGAGCCTCTCCTGAAACAGGAATAATATATAAAAGAAAGTTTTAGACGCTAATGAAACCTTTAAGTAACTTTAGGATTATTTTTAATGCAGCTTAATTTGAGTTACTCTGCACTGCGTGGTGCTAATTACCTTTGCTTTTAGTTGCTCCATCTGCTCCTTGAACAATTGAGCCTGAATCATAAGTGCATTTTCAGCTTTACTTGCTTTCAACGATCAATTATATTTACAATAAACAAAACGGAGTTGGGTCCAAAGAAACAAAAAGCACCCCAGAATGAAGGAGCACAGTTTAAGGAGTTTGACAAAAAATAGTAAAAAAAAAAAAAACCTTTCTTGTCCTGATATTACTTAAGCTTCTCTCGAGCTGGCCGTGTATCTCTTGGAGTTCTTCAATGGAATAAGAACTTAAACCTTGTCCCAAAAGCTTCCTAAGACCCATGAATTTTAAAGGTAAGTACGACCTATTATTTAGGCAAAAGGTTCAATAAATCTCAATCTACGCACCTCTTCGAAATTTCTAGCTCCTCAATCTTCTTCACCAGCTCTGCTGATTCTTCTGTTAGTTGCTGCATGCAACACTATGAAATGTTAGAAAACTATAATGGGTTGATGGTGTTTAGTAGAAACGTAGATGGTGAAAATTCAAACCATGTGGTTTACAAATTTTACATTTCTCTCCTGAAAATAATTAGTTCATGTTCTAATCTTTTTTTTTTTTTGGTTCACTGAATGTTCTGATTTCAAGCCTATAGCAAATATATAATTAGTAAAATAGTAAATTCAACAAGTTTACAGATTGCAGCTCTCTGCATTTTGAACAAAGTGGCAAACCTGAATATGTTGTTCTGCATCAACGCGGTCAGCTTGCACTTCTTTTGTATGTTTACGGTATCGTTCTATGGTCTTTTGCATTCTGAAGCATCCCAAGAACAAGTTAGGATCAATAGATTTCATCTATATATTATACCAGGGGAAGAAGAAAAGAAAACAAAATTGTAACAACTCCCTATCATTACCCACGTGAAGGCTTAGGTTTCTTTTGTCAAATATAATGAAGGTAGAATGTTTTCGATTGTATAGCATTTGAATCTGTAATATAGTACCTAGAACCAATCTTGCAAGAAAGAAAACTATGGGAAGAAGATAAAACTACTAATCTCTTTTGTGGGCAATCAGGAGAGAACTACATGCTCATGAACACACAATCATATGTGGATAGGCCTTAGGACTTTGCATGCTGATGATACAAGAATATCAAAGGCTGTTGAAACAAAGAATATTAAAGGGAACAAGGGGTGTCGGCTTAACCTGAAACTATCATCCTGAAGACTGAGGCATGAGATATAACTATATAAGATTTTAAATGGAAGTGTTTGAACAGAAGAGAGGGCTTAGGGCAAGAAATTTACTTGTACAAAATATTCCTCTCATTTCCTCTCTTTATTGGGACAAGGCAACTATCCAACAATTGAAATTTATTGGATGCTCAACTTTGTCATAATGTAATGAGATTAATATTAGTCCATTGAAAATATTTCACATAAATGTGATGAAATATAATTTTATAATAAATCACTCATGCAATTTAACGCCATCCTTGAATTATATAAAATTCGTGAAAATAAAAATTAAACTCATGAATATAGATTATAAATCATTTGAAATAAGTTTAAGAAATAATTCTTTTATAGACATTTTCTATTTACCTTTAACTTGAGTTATCAGTTCATATTCACCAATTTATTTAAATTTTTTAGTGTAATTAATCAAATATGATCCATCAAGATACTATAGGTGTACCACTTTCCATTTCAGTCTTAATTAAAATTCACAATAGTAGCACATAACAATTAAATTAAAAGATCATATTGATAAAATCAATCTCTACATTAGAGTAAAGGGGCATCTGTCAACCAGCAAAAATTATTTTAATTTAAATTAGTGATGAATAAAAGGATAATGGAATGTTAGATTCTGGATATCCTTACCCTATCAATAAAAAAAAAAAAAATCATTTCAATTTGACATATTTACAAAATCCAACTGAAAATATGAAATGCAAATGAAAGAACAAAAGCTCCAACTTCTAGTGCCATTGCACTAAGAAAAAGCGCTTCATGCATGAATTTTATATGTGTGGGTGATGAAAATGAAAATATGCATTTTAAGAACCCTCTGCATTTATAGCGTCAACTTAATTTGCTTTTATTTATGTTTGGATCCAAATCATGAAAATATGGAGCATGTAAACAAGCTTGGTTACGAAATAATGATGCGATGAATCTTTAGTAGTAGGACTTCTATTGTATAACATTCAATGTCATAACCTCATAACAAAGGACAAGAAAAGAACTAAAACAAAAAATCATGAAGTCCAAGATTATTGGTAGCTTGATGCATGAAAAGATCAAAGGCACTAAAGGGTTAAAAATGAAGAATTCGAGGAAGAAGAACAAGTTTGAGACAATATATATTCCAAAGGATTGAAACAAACACTGCAAATTGAAGAGACAATCATATAATTTTGCAAATTGAACTTGCTGAGATCAATGAATAACCATTAACTGATTAAATCATTGATCTCCTTCAACTGCCAAAATAAGGAATTGTTTCAGCAAAGCTCATTTCAGAAGCATGCATTTCAGATTCTCTTTCATATATGTTCACAAATGAATAAAAATCTGCCCAAAAACACCAAGCTCAGTTTCCAATCAATTTCAGGAACAAAAGCAACTTCTATTGCCACCATTATTTGCAGTTTTCAAGTTCAACAGGTATTAGCTAGCAATTAGCATCCATTCATAAAGTGTTAAAAGCTTGGGCCCTTTACAAGTGTTTCACCCTTCAAACACAAAGACACAGAGAACATATATAATCTGTAACAATATAGAGTCTCTACCCAAAGTTCTCGTGCATGCAATCAGTAGCAGAACCTGCATTTTAAGCTAGGGGGCAAATTTTTAAAATTTTTTTTCTCAAACAAAAAATGTTACATCACGTTCATTTTATGAGGATTGATGGCAATCAATTAAATCTTCGAGGCAACAATATAAATTTTTGAGGGTGGCAATAGAAAATATATATATATATATACATGTATTAGAATTTAGTTGGCCAAACCCCTTCTTGCCCACATGATATCAGCTAAATTCAAAGCACAATATACAAGAGCAGAATAAATATTTCAGAACTTATATATATATTCCGCTTAAAGAATGGAACGGCAGATATTAATAAATTCAACACTTAACTGACCAAAATATCAGAAAAAGCCATAAGCAAAGGAAAAAGAACCCTACCATAGAAGACGAACTAAACTACCATCTCATGCACTGAAGGCCAAGCTGCAACTATAAATTGCTTAAGTTCCACAAGCACCACATGGTTGCTTCCATTTCAGAATGGAAATTTTGTCATTGTAAGTAGCCCCATGGCATGCCTAAGGGAGGAAGAATTGACTAGAGAACTCCTAACCAAAACTAGAGTTGCAGGAGAGGGCTGAAGGACTAGGTGGATGATAGAAAAAAAAAAGGACAAGAAAAGAAAAAGAAAAAGGAAGTGCATCCAATGCAGATATCTCAAATGCAGAAGTAGATGGGACAACAATGATTTTGCAAATCTAAGGACTGTTTTTAGAATCTTAAATGTACCTTCCAAAGTAATTGTAATCACTCCTTCATCTACCCAAATTGACTAGAAGGGACATAGATTAAGTGAATCAAACATTTGAAGCACAACAATATCGTAAACTGTACCCTCAATCTTTGGAGCTGAGTGCCATACTCTGATGTCATGACACAAGCATTAACTTAATTCATTTGTTTAGGATATAGTATATATATAGCAGAAATTAAGGTTAAAAAGTAATGAAATTTTCATTTGTTTATTATATTTCCTTAAAAACTTACCCATTGCTTGCAAATTCAGACAATCTTCCTTTCTGTGAAAAGATGATCACTGCAACTTCTGCATCACATAATACTGACAGCTCATAAGCTTTCTTCAGTAGCCCATTTCTTCGCTTGGAGAAGGTCACTTGCCTGCTGGTGGCATTTTCGATCCTCCTCATTTCAATTTTTCCCCTCACCATTTCCTGGTTTGATCAAATATTGAAAACCCATCAGTTGTAAAAGGTTCTTCTTCAATTAAAAACCCTCAATTCCCATTTTCAGATGAGATAAAAAAAATCTTACCGAATATCAAATCCTGAGCTTGTGATCAAGAAATTTAGCTATACCAATCTACACAGTAGCATGAAAAAGGGCTATAAATTTACAAGAACACTAGTACTAACCCTGAAACCCCAAGATACATCTATATATAATTTAAAGAACTAGATTCACACATCAACTATGTACAAAATTACCAACTATGGGAAATTCCTTTACAAAAAAGGAAAAGAAAAAAGAAAAAATACCCACAAGAATATATAAAAGATTTTTTACAACCAATGGTAACCCAAATAAGTGATAAGTGAAGTGAACACAAAGAAAGTATCAACATACTAATAATGGAAGATTTAAAGAAAGTAAAAGGACAAAAACCCTAGAAATATTCATACTGCAGAAGCAAGGTCCTAAAAAAGGACACGGGTTTGATGTATGAGAGTCTTTATTTTCATACCACAAAACCCTAGCTAGATTATTTCCACTGTTAGTTCTTCATCTACACTTTCACTTTCAAGATCCTATCTAACCATAAAGAGGAAAAAAAGCATATCTGCATATTGTAAAAATATATATTCTGAAATTGAGTAAGAACTAAAAGAGAGTCAAAGAACAAACAAATTTTTATTTTACTTAAAAAAAAAAAGAAAACGATAGCTATAATAAGAATATGATTAAGAAATTGGAAAGTGAGGTCTGTATTGCTTGGCTTGTTTTGGCAATATTAATAAAAAAAATTGACATGCATATCAAATATATTTATAATAATAATAATAAATTATTTTTGTGGACAAGGATATATGGAAAATAAATAAATAAATAAATAAACTAAAAGAATAAAATGGTGTGTAGGATAATTAAAGAAGGGAAATTCTTTCCCAGGAGATTGATAATCTTAGCCTATTTTGGCTACCTACAAATGTAATACACCTGATATAGTAAAAATCTCCCATTAATTATTAAATTAAAAAAAATAAAGTAGAAAACGAAATAAAGAGTAATAATAAAAAAAAATAATAAAGAGTAATAATAAAATGTCCATATCATCGTACAATGGAGTGAGCAAAATAGCCAATAAATCTGACACCTTTTAGACAGTCACATCCACCAATGGTAGGAGACCGCGTCACGTGGATTAGCTTCTCTCGATTGCCTAGTGTACCTCAGATTTTTTTTTTCTTTTTTGCCGGATAAAAAATTGGCTGAATGCATAATTTCACCCCCAAACTTTTGACAATTAACCTTTAAAACTCATCAACTTTTATTATTTTTTATTCTACTTTTAAATTTTTATTTTAAACTTTTCACCTTTCAATTTATACTTTTTTATTCTATTTAACTCATATAATATCAAAATGGATAAAAATTTAATTTTAAACACATAAAATACTAAAATTAGCTTCAAAACAATATAAATAGAATTAAAAACTAGGCACAATTACAATCACCCCTGAAATTTGGCCAAACTCACTAGTTCATCCTTATATTTTCAAAAGTCAACTCATAACTCTCTCACGTTTGATTTTATTAACTGTTTTCCCCTTCTACTAACTAACTATCCCCTCAGGTTTGATATTTTTATTGTAAACCTGAGGGGATATTTAGTTAGTGGAAGGGGAAATTATTAATAAAATCAAATATGATGGGGTATTTAGTTGACTTTAGAAAATGCAGGGATGAACTAGTGAATTAGGATAAACCTCAGGGGGGTGATTGTAATTTACCCTAAAAACTAATATTAAAAAGTTAGAAAAAAATTATTTTTAATTATATTCTCTCTTTTATTAAACATTATTTTAGTTCATAAAAGTTTCTCTTGTATCCATATTAACATTGATTTAAAAAAAATTCGATTTTATGTATTATAAGGATTAGGTAGGTTCAAAATAAAAGTTTAAAAGTTGAATAAAATATAATAAAAATTGAGGAGTGCTAGAGGTTAATTGAGTAAAGTTTAGGGGGTGAAACTATGCATTTGGCCATAAAAAATTTGTAAATGTTTTAAAATTTTAAAGTGCATTAGATGGTTCCAACAAGAGGTTTAAGTGATAAAAATGGCAAAAGGTGTAAATATAGGGTTCAAATGTCCACCTACATCTATTGAGAATTAATCATCTCTACTAGTTAAAAAAATTTAATAATGAAAATTTGAAAATCTAGTTAACAGTAGGTTTAATTTTTTTTTACTTTTTAGTTATTTTTGAAAAAAATTCAAAAACATAAGAACGTGAATATTGGTAGGTCTGGTCCACTGGTTTTTTTCTTTCCTCTTTTGGGCTTTGAGTTATATGGTGGGGACCACACTCTATCTAGTGATCAGTCTCATCGAATTAGGGATGCGTACTAGGGTTTAATACGGAATAGAGAAAATACTAAACCGAACTAAAATTTCGAACCGAAACACATTAAACCTATACCGAAATGAATAATTTTAATTCCGAACCAAACCGAATTTTATGACTAATTTAATATGGTACTGGATATTTACAAAAACCGAACTGAGAACCGTACCGAATCATACCGAAACCGTACCAAACCAAAAATCGAATATTAATTTAATAAGTAATACATAGGTATTAATAAATAGTAGTAAGTAGTAACTTAATTATATACTTTTAATTATATTATCAAGTAATATACACATGTATAATAATATATAATAAAAAAATTAATATGTTTTGTGATTAAAATATAATAAATAAATTGTTAACAAAATATTTTTATTAATTTTATTATTATCAATACTATTATCATTGTTACTAGCACTACTACTACTACTATTATTCAATTAACAAGTAAAAATGTGAAATATCTATTATACTACAATTTAAACTTAAAATATAAATACAAAAAATTCACATTGCATAGTTTTAAAAAATTCAATTAACAAATAAGAATATAGAATATCTATTAAAATTAATGAGCTAAATATTATTATTATAATTATTATTTTGCTACATAATAATATATAGACATATATTATAGATAACCAAAACAACGTAGTTTTTTGCAAAACTTCATCATTTTAATTAAAGTAAATAGTTATCTTTAAAACAAAAATAAGAGAAGATACATTTTTATTAATTAAAATATATTGTTGTTGTAACACCCTATTTCTTTACTATTTAAATAACTTAAGTCTTTATTTAGCATATTAATACAACCGTATCAAATTTAAACAAAGTCAACAAATTCTTTATACACATAAAAAAAAAAGATCATAAACTTTTCATTTAATTAATACATATGATCTATATTTACATATAAATTCAAAACACATCCCTTATTAAAATGTATGCTTATGATACAAGGAGAGAGAGAGTGAGGGTTCGGCCGGTGACCTTTGCTCCATACTCTATTTATAATGCTATATGCTTCCAAAATGATCACACTTCAAGCTTTACTATCTGGAAAAATAATTGCGATTTGGTGAG
>CATIWK010386791.1:0-19366 GCA_949634005.1 Mallotus japonicus
TAATAAAATAATTATAATTCATAAATCAACTCATAAATAATTTCATTTAATATTAAATAAATATAATTTAAATTATTAAATATAATTAATTACTATTTAGCACAAAACTATAAATTATTAAATATAAATTTATCAGTTACATAATTTTTTCGAATTCCCGTTTTGGATCGTACTATATTGATCCGTTCCGGTAGAACCGAATCCCCGTACCAAACCGTCCCGAAATATGGGATGATACTAGAGATTTTATTTTTAAAATCCCCGAAATGTGGTACGGTTCTGGAGATTTTAAATCCCCGGATTTACCCGAACCGTGCTCACCCCTAGTAATATTCCTAATTCAAGTTGCAAAAATGTAAAGGAAAAACCTATTATAATAGGCTCTCGAACTTATGTGATTTGTTTTATTGAGCTCCTATATATTTATTGTGTTTTAGAAGAGCCTTAAACATTTATTTGATATAATATTGAACCTTTTTTTAACAGAAAAAACGGAGAGTAGAATTAATGTTTAAGGGTCTTTTGAAATACAATAAATTTATAGAGGCTCAATAAAACAAACCATGAAAATTCGAGGGCTACGTAATGGATTTTTCCAAGTGTAAATATTAAAATGTAGTGAGTAAGATTTAAATTTCTGTCTTTTTTACATTTTTTTTGTGGTGAACAATTAAATTACTTAAATTTAATCGTTGAAAATGAAAAAAAAAATCTTAATTTTTATTAATTTGGCTACATTAAATTTTAAAATTCAAAACATCAATTATGTTAAGAATTATGTTTAATATTTTATAATTAAGTGGATTTTTCTTCTAATTAATTCACAAAGAGCAAATTAAATTTAATAATTTACGGATAAAAAATATATCTCTAATACAAAATGAAAATACATTAATAGTAAATTGATAAAAAAATATAGGTTGATAAATAATGCATAAAGCTAATAATATTGCATATTACTTTATACTCTCGCTCAGTAGGAAGTGGACTTATAATTAATAATTTGACTCCTATCTAAAATTATTTTTTTTATGCTTAAGTTTAGTTTATAATTAGGCTTAAAAATTTACATATATGATCTAGACTAATGGATTATACAATAAATGACAATTATCCTTTTTAAATCATATGAAAATAAATTTTACTAATCAAATACTGTAAAATTCAAATCATGTACCTCATAATACTTTTATAAAGGAGTAATCATTTAACTAGTTTTTTTAAAGCATATTGACTATGGAAGTCATTGATCTAGTTGAAATTTGTTTAAATTATCTCATACTTATGAGTAAACTATATTTCTCTAAAAAATTGTTGAAAACTATTGATTACTTTTATTATTTTGGTGTTCTCTTTACGAAAATAAGAGCCATTAGTCATACATATAGAATATAATAAAACGATAAATCTTTTTTTCTTTTTAACAGCATGAGTATTTTATTAAAAGAAACCACCTTAACTACAATAATAACCCTATTGAGTGACTAGGAAGATAGACAATTACAAATGAGTAACATCTCATCTGATTAGAAACCACCAGTACAAATTAACGAAATAAGGCTAAGATGAGAAAATGCAAATTATTAAAGATTATTATAAACTTTCTTCGATTTTGAGGGGTCGAATCGAATTTACTCATCTAGAAGTAATTAAATTAAGGAATCAATCCAACCATTCCCGAAAACCCTCGTCAACAGTGTTTCTCTCTATTGTTTTCTTCAACAGTGGTTCTCCAAGGGATTTTGGCCATTCTTGGCCAAAATTACCTTTCTTTTTTTCTTCTTTTGTTATGGTTTTTATCCAATTTATGTTTATCTATCAATGTATTTTGTTGTTGTCGTCTTTCTGGTGCAGATGGCTCTGCTTTGTTGTTGATGTATTTTTGTTGTTGGTTTTAATCACTTTTGGTGCAGAGGCAAATATGCAGCCTTCTGCTTTGCTGGTGTCCATTTTGAGACTTTTTGATGCAGAGGTGTATCTGCTCTTTTGGTTATCACAGGGTCTTGCTCTTAAGAATCCAAGGGTCTCTCATCAACAAGGCTTACCAAAACTCCCCAACAAAGCAGTCTCTCCAAGGGTTGGCGGAGATGGTGTTTCTTCTAAGGATCACTGCAGCTTCATTGGCTCTGATTCCTCCATGACTCCAAGTCACAGACAGCTTCAGCATCTTTGGCTAGAAGCCATACACCATCTGGTGGACGTCGTTGCTACAGGCGTCATTGACGGCGGTGCTGAATGGTTGTTTTACTGTTCTTCTCAACAATTTAGGGTTAAAACCCTAATGTTGATGTTTTATGTTATTGGGCTTTCTCTTAATTACAACCATGTTGTTCAAAAAGCCTACATGTTGTATTGGCCCTTTTCTTTAATCTATTGAATATATATTATGGTTATTCAAAAAAAAAAATTATAAACTTTCTTCATTGTTTCAAAAAAAATATATATATAAACTTTCTTCACAGATATTTACTCAAGAGTGAGCAAGCACCGCTGTTCTTAAGAGCATCCTATCAGCACAATTTTTCTTTTCATGATAGAGTCGTCATTGTTTAAGGATATGACTTAAAAAGCATAGAGGGTTAAATCTGTCAAAAGATTATAGGAGCTGCGCCGAGGGGACTCCGATGCTTTATCCCCATATGGTCTTACACAAGATGGAGGAGGAAATGCTTTCTAAATCTTTTTGTTTGCTTTTCCTTTGCTTAAGCTACCACTAATCACAGGGCCATTACCCTCTCCCCAAAAGGTTAATCTAAAAGGGCGTACAGCGCCCACATTTATAAGGTCAAGATCCCCTCTATGACTTTTTAATATGGAATTCGTGATAATAAGCTATAAATAATAACTATGAAGAAACGAAAGAGCTCCAGCTAGAGAGAGATCTACACAGAGAGCGCTATAGTTTATGATGTTGGAAACGAGAAATCTTTGTGCATAAAAATTATTGAATTAGAATATTACAATATGTGATTTTCTCAAAAAGCAATAACAACAGCTTACAACAATACTTTATCTAATTCTAAAAAACAACAACGATAATAATAATAATAGCAATAATTAGAAAAATGATAGCTCGTATTATGCTGTTAATAGAAAAAATTAATTCTTATTATATAATTCGTTAATATGTTTAAATCATTCGATAATTTTTTTTCCATGTTCGCCAATTGTTAAATTAATGTTTATTATATCAGGTACACTTTATTTAATACAAAGTTAATTTAAATATGTTTTCAGTAATATTTAACACAAAGTTAATTTAAATATGTTTTCAGTAATTTACTTCATTATACTAGCAGTAGTTATAAACTCATCAAAAAGTGCACATGAATATTTATATCTTACCTGTAATAGTTCTTGAAAAAAAAAAGTGTCATCAAGGCTTAGGTCCAATCAAGCACAAGCATATTTTTTCTCTCTTGAAAGTTCTCTCTTAAACAGTGCTACAACCTTTGGTTTACCGTCTTTTTGCCGGAGTTGGATACTGGTTTATAACCAGTAATCCTCTCTTTTTCTCTTTCTTTTTTTGGTTTTGGTTTTCTTTTAATAATCGGATGTCTATATTTGTGTGATTAATAGCTTTTGATATTATGGATATCTTTGATATTTTGGATAGATATTGGTGCAGATGAACCGCAGATGGCCACACCATCGATGTCTGGTTGGTCGGGATTGCAGAGGAGCCCATAATCGTCACTAAATCAACAAAAACTGTTGCTTCCTCCCAGCTCGGTCTCATCTCGTCACACTATCTTTGGGTCTCTACCCCAGCAAGGCTTTGCATGCAAACTGTGAAGGAAGGAAATCTTTACTCTCCGGCGACCGATTGTGTTTGTCTAAAGATCGATCTTCCTCTATCTTCTTTACTTACAGCTGATCTTTTTGTGTTTGGACATTATCAACTCTCTCAATCCAGCACACTCTCAGCTCAAGCCCGTCTGGCCTGTAGCCGTATCACTTCTGGTAGTTGCTGCCATGGACTCCGCCGCCTCTTGGCTTTCTGTCGTCTATTCTCATCATTTTAGGGTTATTTCCCTAAAAAATGTAATTGGGCTCTCTCTAGAAATTAGCCCATGTTGTAAAGCCTTGGATGTGTGCGTCTATTCACACTATGTTGGCCCAAATCTATGTACTGTTGATTATTATTAATACAATCGTTTTATTTGGTAAAAAAAAAATCAAGCACAAGCATGTATTTTCATCAATAAGATAATTAAATCCTCTAGCAACATCAATAGCACATGCTTTTAATTGGCAAGTGAAGAATAACAGTTGATGAAGTCATAATAGAGAGATAATAGAGAGAAAATGAGAGTCTTTTACTCTCAAGGTGATAGAGCTGCGACTACAGCTACATGCACAAGAAACATTTTCACTTCCTAATACATGCACTCATTATCTCCCAAATGCCTCTTCACTTACCTCTTAGCTTGTCTAGCCCTCGATTTTCCATCAGAATTTTACTACATAAACACTCCACCAACGCCTCTCATACCATTTCATCTCTGTAACAAAAACTTCCAAAACATCGCAATACCTCTGTCTAAAACTCTCATCATCTCTTACCGAACCATGGCAAGCAGCTCCCATTCTAATGGCAATAAAGCCATCACTAACATCACTATGAAGGCGCATGCTCTTACTCTAGAGGACTCATCACAAATAGATGTCCACCGTGCTAAACCTATCCTAGCTGGAAGGATCTTGGGGGATCGTAGGTACAACACAAAAAATATCCTTTCCATCCTCTCTCAGGTATGGGCCTTTGCTACTTCTCTGGTTGTTAAGGATTTGGATATTCCAGACACCTTTATATTTATGTTTGAATCTGAAAATGATAAAATTAGAATCTTGGAAGGTACTCCTTGGTTAGTCCATAGAAACCTTCTTATTATTAAGGAATAGACTCATAACAAAACCATAGAGGAAATTGATTTCTCTACGGAAAATATATGGGTTTAAATACATGGTCTTCTCATGAATCAGATTACTCCATTGAATGCTAGCAATATTGCAGACCCTATATTTGAAGGGCTAGCTATTTCTAATGACCCTATGTTTAATGATGAAAACTGGGATCCAATTCTCAGAGTCAAAACCAAATTGAATCTCAAAACTCCTTTGCCAAAAGGTTTTTATAACCACAGGCCAGGAAAGGAAAAATGGATTTCCTTCATATATGAGAGAATGCCCAACTTCTACTCTTGGTGTGGCATGTTAGACCATTAAACCAGTTGTTACAGAATCATAAAAACTCAAGAAGCATTAGATTATGCTGCTATAGCTGACCAGATATATGGTCCTTGGATTTGAGCCTTGCCTCGAAGGAATCCAGTGGGAAATGCTGAAGGGCCATGGACCAGAATTACTAATTAAGTTCATCAGAGTCCTATCCTAGCCATTACTGGAAGTCAATAATAGCAAATTCTTGCAAAAAGACAAGTGATGAAAGTGCCAGGAAACACCACAACTGGTAACTCTGTTCATCCGCCATCTCTGGAGAACACAGCCTCCAAGCTATCCACCCTAAGCATAGGGCAGAGCATCAACGTGAATCAAGGAGTGAGCAATCCAATTCCTCTAACTACTGCTACAACTGTGACAGCTGACCCAACTGCCAAATTTACGCCAGCTGCTCCATCTGTTCCAACTGCTTCTATTAACTTCCAAGGCAATACCCCAACTACTCCAAATGGCCAAGCCACACTCTTTGACATGAACAAGCTGGTGTCAGACAAAAAAAAGAAGACTTAACCAAATAAGCAAATGCTAGCCAAGACGAAGCTAGCCTCTTTGAGGTGGCAGTGATTCTTGAAGCCACCAAACTCTCTCTGGAAGAGGATAATCCAAACAAGAAGAGGGCACGCCATGAACCTATTCCTCTCACTCTTACCCTCTCAGCTCAAGCTCTATTTGACACTGACAAGCCAAACATAAAAACAAGAAAAACTCCTATGAGAAGAGTAAAACCAAAGCTCATATCAAGAGTAGGTGATAGGCCCTGCCCATCTCTATGGAAGAAAAACCAACCAGCTAAACAGACAAAAGCAGGTGTTACAGGAGATGCACTTACCGTCAGTCCTTCTCAGCTGGACTAGGCTCTCTACTGTCCTTTTTTGTTTTTTGCTTTCACTAACAGATCTTCTATCCTTTGTTAACGTGCTTTAGATAGTTAGTGGTTGTCATTCTATGTTCTCTTACTTAGATGATTGGATGTACGATAACCGTCAATGACACCCATGATTTCATTCATAGTGCTAGGATCGTGATTAGTCATTTTATCATTTGCCTTTGGGCTTAATGATCATTTACTTAAAAAAAAACATCAATAGCACATAATTGTTGTATCAAGTTAACAAACAGAACAAAAAAATTAATGAAATTATAACAATATCTTTTTAGATGTTTTTTTTTTCTCTTTTCTTGATTTGGTAAGAATATTTAGATTTTCATATATTTTCTTTAAGATGTTAATATTTGATTATTTATTTTTTGAGTAATTATAAATATGAGATTCCCATATCGACTTGATTTTATAAAAATATTAACTTCAAAAATCAAACATAAAAGCGCTTCTTCTCTCTAATTCTAGTCGTTTTTTCTTTTTGTAATTCCACAAGTACCAAGAGGGGGGTGAATTGGCTTTTTTAGCAATATTGGAAATTTTCATTTTTCACCCAAAACCCAACAAAAATAGAGTGAGAGCTGAATAAAATGAGTAACAAGAGCAAGAAATACACCAAGGATTTATAGAGGTTCGGCCCTCAAAGTTTACTCCTCTCCTCAACCACAAGTTGAGAGTTTCAATCCACTATCAATCTACTTCAAGGTGTAGATCAAACCCTTACAAGCTTAAACAAGCTACCCAAGTGTTTTCCCAAGGCTCACACTCAAATCTAAGTGTTTTCAATGGCTCACACTCAAACCCACTTGCTAAAAACAATCCTCTTAGCTTACAAGTGATTAAAACCCTAACCCAACTCACTCAATCCCATTATTGAGCTATTGAATGAAGGAATTAAACACTCACCAACCCACACTCAAGAACACTCTTGAGATAGAAATAAGTTACAAGAATAAAGATGAAGATCTTAGGTGATTGAAGATGAAAATCAAGATTAATTTGCTCAAGATTGCTCTAAGGATGTTTGCTCAACTTAATTCTCTTGTTCCAGCTCTGTTCTTGGTGGTATGTATACCCTCTAAGAGAAAAGAGTCGTTGGAGGTACATCTAAAGCAAATAGAGCCGTTTGAAACCACCCAGAAAATGTTCCCAGCGCGCGTGTCATGATCATGACAAATTCGTCATCAGTCATGATGATATGGGCGCCAAGAAACAATTTGAATTTGCACGTTTTCATGATCAGGAAACTGGTGGTGACACTGGTCATGAAACTTTCTGCCACTTTTGGAATTGGTCGTCATTACTCATGACAAAATTGTCACCACTCATGAAAGGGCTGTCATGACTTCAGGTTGCTCATGACGCTGGTGGTGAAAAGCCTACTGTCCCAATGAATTTTTGCAACTTTGATTTTTCAATTTTTGCTCCAAAATTTTTTCCAATGATTGGGATTTCCTTGGGACCAATTATAATAAAGATTTCCATCATTGTTGATCAAATATAAATTTTAGAATTCGATGAAAAATTCGATCTTCGATTTCAGCCCAGTCATGACTCATGATGAGTCTGTCACCAATCATGAGAGGTCTGCAGACTTGAAAATATGGCAACGTGATTTTCCATTTCTTGAGTTTGAACTTGAATTTTGCAATATTAATAAACCTGAATATAAACACTCAACACACGGATTAAATGTAATTTTACTTAATTATTTGTGACAATAAAAAATTGATTATTTTACCCCTCAAGGTTTAACACTTTTTAAACTTCTTCATCAAATACTTTTCTTTTTTACCACCGCCGATCATCTTTTAGATCGGCGATGGTTTCTTATTATTTTTTCTATTCTATTTTATTTTTTCATCAAATAAATACAAATATTTAATCTGTTTGTTTTATTTTTTATTTTTATTTTTTTATTCTTCATTGGTGAAGTTATTAATCCATTTTATGGGGTTTTGGTGGTTCTCCTTTTTGGAGTTTATAGTTCTCTCTATTATGAAACTTTTGTCAATATTTTTACAATCTGACTCAATTAAAGACCATATAGTCGATTTATGGCTAATGAATGTCATACAGTGAAGCATAAAGATTGTTGAACAAATCGTTGAGTTGCAAATCAAAATAGCTCTGTCAACGCGATTGAAGAATAGCAATGAACAGTTTCATGTCTTCAGTGAGAGTTTTTTTTTTATACTTCTTAATTGTACTTTATTCATATTATATGTTGATCAAAATGTATTACTGATGTTCAATCTTTAAAAAAAATCAAACATAGATTATTGAAAAAAAAAATACATAAATTCACTCAATTAATGAAAGGAAGTTTGGGTTGCTTCTTATATGAATTTTGTTTTGTCTAAATTACCGATATTTAAAATTCATTAAATTCTATCTAATTTAGCTTTTTTTTAATAAAAAGACTATATAATTTAAATTTTGATGGACTACATAATATGAGATAGTCCTTTAAATTTTATCTAATCTAGTTTGATTTGAGTAAAATTGTAAGAAAGATAAAAATCTTTAAATAACTAATTTAATGCAATAGTATAAAGTATAATTCAAATTTAAAATATCGTTGAAGTGAAAATACTCTTTTATCAACTGATGGAACAATTGATGCTTTTTAGATGATTATTATTAGATGATTATTATGGCATAGGTTCACTTTTTTTTTTATCCAAGTAAAAAAAGCATGTGTATATTATTTATCAAACAAGAATGTAAATGGCATAATCGAGCATAAATTGACTTTTTTCGGTCCATGGGAATTGAGCAAATAGTAAATTGACATTAATATTGCAACTATAGGAAAAACGGCAAATCCCTTCGTTTGGAGAAGAAACACATGGCTAACATATATCACAATGTATATCATGATACTGTCACGCATGCCAAATACAAGTTCATGCGTGCAAATGGTACAAAATTCTCTGTAGGATTGTGTACAAATTTTTTTTTGGAAAAAAAATAAAATATCTTGTGGTTAAACGCTTTTTTATTTGAAGGATTATAGTTTTTTTTTAACATTTAAGGGTTTGTAGTTTGATTTTACTTATATTTTGGTACCCTATTCAGTAATATTATTAAAAATATATGATATAATATTAAAATAATATGAATTTTTCATAGTAAATTTATTTACTAAATACTATAGCAATCAACTAACTAAAATAAATTCACAATAAATAAAAATAAGATGTATTTTTAATTTTATGATGAATAAAAAGAAATAATTTTTAAAATAAATTTGTAATACTTTTAAAAGTATCTAAATAGTTAGATTGATTGTAAATCACATGCAAAACATTTATATTATTGAAACAGAGTGCTAAATTAAAATTTTATTACAAAATAATGACAATATTAGTTGATAGGGTATTAAAGTGTTAGAAAATGAAACTACTTACCTATAAATGTCACAAAAAAATTCATATGTCTTTAAGTAAAAATGCATCTAACCACAAAATATTTTTTTATATTTATTATTATTATTTTTAAAATTTGGATTGTACTGTAATAGTATCTTCGCATTGATTGTTGCGCTAACAAAACTATTTATTGAAATTAAAATTTTGTTAGCATTTTGAAAATATGGTTTTTTTTCATCAATTATTTTGTTATTAAAAATTAAGTTAAATAATTCTTCTAAAAACAATTAATTAAATAATTTAAATATGTTTATAAATTATGTATAGAAAATAAATTGATGACAATGTCCAAATTTTATTTTTGTTTTTGAACAACAGTCCAAATTTTATATCTTATATTATTATAAAGAAATTTTAAGTACAAAATTACTCTTTCGTTCTTTTATATTAATCACTTTAAATATACTACATATAATTTTTTTAATAAATTGAAATATATAATTAAGAAAAATATATTTTTTCTTCACAATAAGGATCAATAGAAATCAAACTATGTACATTAACGGATTATACAATAAGAGGTAATCTTTTAAATTGATAAAAATTAGTAGGAATCAAACTCTACACCATAAAATATTATTACCCCCAAAGCCTTAGCCTAGTGGTGGAGGCTTGGGGGTGTGGGTTGAAGGTTGGGGGTTCAATACCCCCCTCCCCCCCCTCAACCTCCCCACTTTGGTCAAAAAAAAAAAATATATCATTAAAGAAAAATTATTATTTAACTACTTTCTCACTTATAATTAATAATTTGCTAGATGTGTTTTTTTTTTTTTTCGGTGATAGATGAGTTGAGTATGATATATAAATATGATGTGCGTAATAGCAGTAGACACAGTGCAAGTGCTTTAGAATTCGAAGACTTTTTTTGAATTAAGAATTCGAAGACTTTTGAACTATAAAAAGAATAAAAAAGATTTTAATTCCTTGTTATGCTTTTTAGTTTTTACCCCATTTTTGAAAAATGTAATGGCGTTGAGGATAAACATAAACATAAGAGGGCAAGACCCCACAAAGCATTTTTCTAAAATTTCTCTCTTTTTTTTTAAAGAAAATAGAAATAAAGAAGGCCCAGCTTAGATTTTTATAGTGATGAAACAAAAAAAATTTATTTATAAAAATATATTTTTCACCAATAAGTATTATACTTTTTTATTTTTAAGTAACAGAAAAATAAACGACTTAAATATGATAAATAATACAATAAAAATAATTCAATTAAAATTTTGTATTATTATTTTGGAATTTAATATGGATAGATTGATAAAAAGAGTAAAATTTTTTCAGTATTCCTTTTTTTCTTACATAAAATTTTAACTTGTAAATTTTACTTAAGAAAATTTAAATTCATTACGTTTGAACTAATGTGTTTTTTTTTTAAAATTGAACTAATAGGTGTTGGTTTCAAAAAAAAAAAACTAATAGGTGTTGAAAACTAATATTATGGATATTAATATAACACTATATAATCGGGTGCGCGATTGAATAAGATTTTTAAAAAGAAAAAAGGAAAAATCTAAGAAATTTCACAGCCTCGGTAGCATAAATGCCAAGCAGACACCCAAGGCCAGATGGCTCCTCTTTATAGTTGCTAACGCCTGTGTCCCTCCCTCCTCCATTTCTTTCTTCCATCTCATGCATTAGCTTAGCTTTCTACATTTGTATATAAATACCCCTTCTATCTCACCACCTTCTCTACAAAACTCAATTTCAATTCCTTCTTCTTCTTCTACCTTTGGTTTCCTGTTTCCCGTTTCTTGTTTCTTGCTTGTCGAGTTATATACTAGTGTTAAAAAAAAAAAATAGCAGCAGAGACATGGTGGTTCTGTCACAGACAGCATTAGACCATTTCTCTTTAATCAAAACATGCAAACCATCCTCAGGTTTGTTTAATGGGATACCAGTGATAGACTTAAGAGACCCTCAAGCCAAGACTCTTATAGTTGAAGCTTGTCAGGAGTTTGGTTTCTTTAAATTGATAAATCATGGCGTCCCATTTGATTTCATGACTAGATTAGAGTCTCTCGCTATCAACTTCTTTAACCTTCCTCAATCCGAGAAAGATAAAGCTGGCCCGCCTGACCCTTTTGGCTATGGCAATAAACGAATTGGCCCCAATGGTGATATTGGTTGGATTGAGTACCTCCTTCTCAAAACCAATTCTCAAATTACCTCTCACACCTTTCTCTCCATTTTCAGGGAAAATCCACAAATTTTCAGGTACAACTTCTTACCAACATGTTAGTTAATTGGGCTCTGATTGGAATTCGATTGGAGAATCAACGATACAATTTGAGTCTCATTAGGCCCGATTTTTATTGTTTTTTTGCTGCTCTGCATCTTCCCAAATATTACAGAGGAAAGCTATTGACCATAGTCCTATACATGTATAAATGAAATGAGTAACATTGTTTTAGTGTTAATGGGCGCAGGTCTGCTGTGGAAGATTACATAGGAGCAGTGAAGAGAATGTCTTATGAAGTACTGGAATTGATAGCTGATGGATTAGGAATTAAGCCGAGGAATGTACTGAGTAGGATGGTAAAAGATGATAAAAGCGATTCATGTTTCAGGCTAAACTACTATCCACCATGCCCTGAGCTTCAACTTCAAGCATTAAGTGGTAGAAATTTGATTGGGTTTGGGGAGCACACAGACCCACAGATAATTTCTGTCTTAAGATCTAACAACACAACTGGTCTGCAAATCTGTCTGAGAGATGGGACTTGGGTTTCAGTCCCACCTGATCAGACCTCCTTTTTCATCAATGTTGGTGATACCTTACAGGTGCTCTTCTATTTCTTTTCTTTCATTTCACTTCATTTCATTTCATATATATAAACTACAATACTTTATTATTACAACATTTTTTTTTTTTTTACCTATATATGTTACTGGTAATTATCAGTAGTCTCTCTTTCTTAAATGGGTACTATTTTAATTCAAAATCATTGGGATCTAAACAGCAAAAACAAGTATTTTTAGTATTAGGTGTTTTGTATTGGGATGGCCCATTTTGCCAAGTTAAGTAAATTTTCAGAGAAAACGTGCCATGTTGAGGGAGCCAAAAAAAAAAAAGAAAGAAACGTGCACACAGAGCCTCTTTAGTTTAGATTATTATCTATTGTAGTGTTGGATAGTCTTTGGGATGGTTTAAAACGTACAAATTGATGGGTACTTTTAGTTTATTATTATTTTTTCTTTTTCCTCTGTTTTGACTGAATTGGGTTTTGATGGTGTTGCAGGTAATGACTAATGGGAGGTTTAAAAGTGTGAAGCATAGAGTTTTGGCTGACACAAAGAGATCAAGGATTTCAATGATCTACTTTGGTGGTCCACCTTTGAGTGAAAAGATTGCACCTTTACCTTGTTTATTGGCAGAAGGTGAAGAAAGCTTATATGAACAGTTCACATGGTCTGAGTACAAAGCTTCTGCTTACAAGTCAAGGTTGGCTGATTACAGGCTTGGGCTATTTGAAAAGAAACTGCAGGCCAATTATATATAAGCAAAAAAATAAATAATTAAGAACAATAATAAATTGTATTTTAGCTGAAGGTTAAAAGAAAAAAAAAATTATATTTTTTAGGGTTTTGTCAAATGTCAAAAATAGGTTTGAAAGAGTTGACTCAAGCTTGCCATAGATGGAAATTACATATAATAATAATATAGGCTGTTCTTTTACTTTTCTTTTTTTTTTTTTTTGGTAATATGTTCTTTTACTTTTCTATGTGATTTTTTTTTGTTTTCTTTCTTTTGCTTCTTATCCATCTGGTAAATGTAACAGCAACTTCTTTGTTCTATTTCATTAATGCAAGTTTATCATCATCATCATCATCATGTCATCATGTATGTACAGCCCTTCTGCTGCTTCTTCTGCTTCTTCTTCTTATTCTTATTCTAAACTGTACCAACTTTTTTCTTTTTATCCAAAACTAATAATTAATAACTTTTACTAGAGATGAGAAGAGGTCCATGAGATTTGTCTACTTCTTTTGAGATTATGTGGCAAGCAAAAACCTATTCTATGGTCAGATTTTCAATTACTAGATATCATCACCTTTCCATTAGTTTAAAATAAAAATAAATATCACTATCACATCAATACCATGAATCAAAAAAGTTTTTTTTGTAGATTGCCATTTGACACAATAATGTTAATCACATACATGTAAGCCCAAAATGGCCCACCTCTTGCACACAACCATGGCTACAATTATTAGAATTCATAAAAAAAAAATGGTTATTGCATCCATTGCATATGTCATCCACTGCCCTTTCAATTTGAAGCAATTTACATTCAACTCTTTCACTTATATCAATTTTCTTTCTTCATTTGGTAACATTTTTTACAAAAAATGTTACCAAATTTGAATCCCAATTTTAGGAGATACCGTAAGAGTTTGGCCACTAGATCAAATATTATTATTTGTCTATCCTATTATTGTTACCAATTCTTGAAACTTTCATAGTTCTACTACATATAAATAATGACAATGCTAATAAAATATCCAAACAAACACATTGTTTCATCAATCTTGTGTCAAACTATGATACATGAAATAGAATAAATGAGATGATGAATTGGTACATTTTAAAAAAAATATGCTAGGTTAACATCGTCTATGAGTTTTGAATTTCAATATAGAAAATGAAGATGTAGATTTCTTTAAAAAAATTAAAAAAAAATTGGAGGGGGTTGATGACCCACAGGAAAAATGAGAGGGCTAAGAAGCAGATTCTGAAAAGGAAAGGTATGCTCGGTAGAATGAGTCAAGTCACTCTCCCAAAGAGTTTGTATTGACCATCCAAGTGCATTTCACTATCTAAGTCACAACTCCTTTTCTGACTCAGCATTTCATCAACCCATTATTTCTACACCAAGATGATTTCAGCACCTTGATTTTACTTTCCCATCGTCTATCAAAATAAAATTTAAAAAAAAATGATCTGTATTTCAGATTTTAATTTTTACACATCTACTATATTATTATGAGACAGGCAATCGACTGCGGATCATTTTATGTCTGTATTTTGATCTCGTATTGCAAAGAAACAACATAAATAATGAGGCAATTATTTCTTAGATGTAGAAATATATATGAGTCCTATGCAAAGGACCACAAGGAAAAATTTGTTGAGTTGGAAAATATATGTATGCAAATATATATATATATATCTGTGTGGTCACAAGCATATGGTTGCAATTCTAGGAATTGACGTGTTTTGTGAGAGAAGCATTGAACAGAAAATAAATAGCTAACGATGGGTATGGCTCAAGCAAGACTTTGACGCCAACCAAGCTAGCTAATTGGTATGGATTTAGTTCTTGATAGTGGTATTGGTAAAGATTTTATGTTCTTACTTCTCTGCCACTAGAATATATATATATATATATATATACTATTACTTAATACTAAATTTGTAATAGTTTGTAAAGTTTGTAATTATATTCATTGGAAATCAATTTAATAGTATTTGAAATAGTTGTAATCTCTCGAAATTGGTAAAAAAATAGTTAAATTTTATCCAAATTATTATAATTTAAAAAAGAAAGCATAATGAATGATATTGTTTTTTTTTTCTTTTTACTTTATACTTTAGGCATTTGGTAACCATAGAATTTTTAATTAATTTAAAATTTGAGCCGGATTGACCTACAAAAAAGAACAAAATTCTTTTAACAACTATTTTCTCCATACGTAAAGTTGAAGTTTGAAATTTTAATTAAAAAAATTCAAAACTCCTTAAATATCATGGTCGTTAATTTATAAATTTAATGTTTATTTAATTTTAAAAAAAAACCCCGTTATTGTAAAATAATCGATGAAAAATAAAATGTTGAATAGCAGGATTTGAAAACTGAAAGTGGGCAAAGTATTTGAAGGCATAGCATAAGTACCAATTTAGAAGGGGAAACAGCAAAAAGCTGCTTTACCCACTCTGGTCCAATTCAAGAAACAAAAAATAATCTGTCAAGTACGAATTTATTAAGTCCCAATTAGTGGAATAGAATTATTCTGTACACGAAAGAGATTGACACAACAATTATTTTTTGATTAACACAATTTATGTATGAAACACACTAATTAAAGTAGCCCTAATTAGCTTTAAATTGATTGAGTTGAGGCACAAAATCTCAATTAAATAGCTGCTATTTGTTTTTAACTTTCTATAACACAAGTGTTTGATTTGTAAAAAATATCAAAAAAAGCATAGATTTTTTAGTTTTTTTTAAGTATTTGATTTCACTTTTAGTAATTTTAATTTATAGTTTATTTTGTGTCAAGTTAATATCTTATCTTTTTATATTATTAGTGAAAATTGACGAATTAATTTTTTTTTCCAAATGATGATGTGGCAAAAAATATCTTAATAAAATTATTTAGAAAAAGAATAAATTGGTAGATTGTGATTTTAATTTTGTCATTTTCTAGTTTGTGGTTTGTTTTATGACAAGTAAATATCTTATATTTCACTTATTTTGTCAAACTAAAAAAAATCGAATTTTTTTAATTTAAAATTATAAAATCTCAAATTTTAAAATATTCTCATTATTGTAACATTGAAAATTAATAATTGAGAATGTCATCAATAACATAATTTTTAGATTAATCAAGTTTGTCATTTTTAACTAAAAATATATAAATAATAATAATAATTATTACTATATTTATAATGTAAAAACTATAAAATTTATCAAACTATCAATAACTCATTAATAAAATATATATTTCATATCATTGTTTATAATAAAATGAGATAATTTTTCATTTTTACTAATATTGTAAAATATAACATATTGAGCTATCTCAAAATAAACTACAAATTAGCAAATAAAAAAATCACACAGTATCTTTTCATATTTTCTTGGAAAATAAATTTGATCTGATTAAAAATATTATTTGATCTACGAGCATTTTTTATGAAATATTTTATTTCAATTTTTTTAAATTGGACCTTAAAAAAATTATAAGCTTAAATTAGTTGATTAATTTAAAATTAACATATGATGTAAAACTATTACAAGTATCGATGCTTTCACGAAATTGACATATATAATATGGTCATTGCTGTTGGGGAATAATAGCTCAAAGCAATAACAACGTACTAAATGATATCAATGAATTCAAAAGAAAAATGATATGACATTTTTCAATTTGCTTGCAATGTATTTGGTTCCTACCTAGCTACATTGGATGGTACCTTTAGTCCTTTGAATCAGAATTGGAATCTTATTCTAATAATATTTATATTTTTTAGCGAATGTTTAGATTTTGTCCCTTTTTTCACATGTCAAGAATGTTACAACAACCCGTATTGATCTTCTGATGTTTCCCTATTAATTAATTTTGTTGTTTTAATTCTTTTTTTTTTTTTTCCAATTGAAATTCCATTCCACAACATCAAAATAACAAAGAAAGTTCAAAACGGATATTTACAAACCAGTCACTAGGCAATTTTGTTGTTTACCTCCACTCTTGAATGGGTGCATCAAAAAAGTTAAAAAATCGAACTCTGACTTTCGCAAATCTAATATTAACATACTCAAAAAAAAAAAAAATACCGTGAGGGTCCATCTCAAGAAAAAAAAAGTATAACTTTGATTTGCTTGTTTATTTAGTTTGCAAAGGGCAAAGTATTAAGCCATTATTCAACTTAATTCGTTGGATTTAAAAAGCAAAAAGCCAAATTCCATCTTATTTTATGTTGGAATATTTAACTAATGACATGAAAACGGTTAAAAATTGAACTCTTAATATTTCAGTAAATTTTGAAATTGTATTAAAAAAAAATTTTAAAAACAAAAAGCGAAATTCCATTTTATTTTATATTGGAACATTTAATTAATGACATAATTAAAAGGGGTTAAAAATTGAATTCTTAATCTTTCGGTAAATTTTAAAACCGTATTAAAAAAAAATCAGTCAGTCAAAAAATTTAAATAGTTGAATGAGAAATGTCTCTAATATGATTAATACAGAATATAGGATTTTAGCATTAAAGTGGGCATTAGAGTAAGTGAACAATCCACTTGAGAAATTAAAACCGTGAGCTAGCTTATAGTAGCTGGCGATATGTTCAGACTACTTTTGTGATGAATGGAATTGTGTTCATATTAATATAGTAAAGTACACTACTTCAATTGTCCGGCCAATTGATTTTGAAATTGATAAGAAAAATGAGTCTTAAATGGTCGGTCCGCTGTAAACATATATAATTAGTTGATTTGATTTGATTTGATTTAACCTTTCCGATCTATCATGGGTCATATTCAACTCAAAATCTTCAAATCATGACTATGTACATATGACCAACATTAGAACTGTAATATAGAAATTGTGACTCTGTAATTTTATGCTCATATGCATGCACCTTCCATATGCTTCAGCAGTTTTATTCATTCTATTGTTTTTTTTTTTTTTTTAAATTTGTAATATCATTGCAGAGAGAAGCCCGAAGGTAAATATAATTCAAGAGCCATACAGACTTTAGAAGAAATCAAAATAAGAGCTTTACATACTAACGATCTGCATGCCGATAAGGTTGCCTACATGTCAACCATTTGTCTGTCACCTTGTGAAACTCGGCTATCTAGCCTAAACATCAATAAGTTTCATGAATGACTATGGCAACAAATAAAAAAAAAATTCCTAAAGATCTACTTAAATATAGACTATTTAAAACAAAAAGTTTTTTCGCATTCTTCAAAAAAAAAAAAAAATTCGTCTGGAGTTACTAAGCCATTTCTGGCTTAATCTAAAAATTGAAGCTCTCTCTCTTGCTGTCCAACAAAACCCTGTCCAGCCAGACTAGAGTACTACTCATCCTCTATCTGTGACTTTTCCTTCAGCTCCTCCTTCATTCTCTGGTTCCCTTGATCTACAATTTTTTTCAAATTGCTTGTTCACTACCTCTTCAAAACCCACTAGATCTATAGATCTAGACCAAGATCCATGAATTATTTAAATAGAACTTGAAGGATTTAAGAATAGGTTTCAAATCCATGTTATTTGTAGACTAAAACAACAAAAATAAAGGAAAAATAAAAGAAAATTGGTAGTTTTTGGCATAACAAGAAAGCACTTATAAAACCACTACGAAGACTATTTTCTCAACTAGAGAGATGAAGTATCTAGAAAGCACTATTTTTTTAATTTTCATATTCTATTGTCTCTCTCTTTGTAAAATTACTAAAATATATATATATATATATATATATATATATGTGTGTTCATTACAACTGAATAAAAATAATGGAAACTCATTTAAATGACATTTACATGAATTAATGATTAATTTTTTTTTTTTAGTTTATCTACAGATTACTTCAGTGCCATTAAGCTTTACATATTTCTCTTTTACATTCGATATTGACATTGACTACTTTTTTTATTAATGTCAGGGCCAACAGTCTGCTAGAAGAAAGATAATCATAAATCAAATAGAAAAATTTTTTTAAAAAAAAGGAAAAAAATTCTAACCTTAGAGATAAATATTAGTCCTAACAAAATAAACTATAATGTTAAAATATTAAAATTATCAAAAAAATTCACAGATATTAAAAAGAAAAAATACTCAATTAGCAAATAAATTTCATTCTGAAAGGATATACCATTGCCCGCCCCCCCCCCCCCAAATGAAATTCTAAAATTTATATTTTTTTTTTCCATTACAATCTTTAAAACCTTAATAATTGATTGAATGCCCCGTAGTGCTTATAAATTCAATTTTCTTTTACATATATATGTATAATTCTTTTTATTTTAAAAAAATGTATTCAAAATGCTGGTTCTATCACTACCAACCGAA
>CATIWK010386794.1:0-12344 GCA_949634005.1 Mallotus japonicus
TGATTACCTCAAAGCACGAAAAGCATTTTGGTTGCCATGTTACTGTGCAGTGCTCATTCACTTGTATCCTTTTCTACACACAGCAGCAACCTTTGTCACAGTTTGCATTGTTGGGGAAAAGAATTAGGAAAAGCAAAGTAATAGGTCTCCACTTAAAATAGTTCACTCCAATCAAGCAAATTTCTGAGTTACTTAAACAATTGCTTGGCTATGATGCAAAGTTCAAAGAAATGCCTGATATCAGGAGTCAGGACCAAAACCTGATATTATCAAGCTGCTAGCCCCAAACGTTACATGTCAAGACTGATTTTCCTCCAAGCTTTAGGTGCATACATCAAGATTGAAAATTTTTACCACTTCTGAAGGCAGAATGAAAGATCAATGCCAAGCTACCAAAGAGATTCTGTTATGAAAACCACAGTCATCTGAATGTATACGAATATAGAGAAACAGAAATGAAAAGGAAGTCGAGAACAATTTTCAGATGAACCTTTATACATATTTTGTTAGACAAATGATTTGCACGGGACTACTCTTCCGTACATAACCAATATGCAATTGCAGACAACCCGAAGAAATTGCATCCAAATGTAATACAGATAACTACATTAAAAGCAAACAAAGTAGAATTCAAATTTTATAAACTGGACGTGCTTTCCTGAAGACTTTCTTCAATGCTTTCCTAAAGATTTTCTTCAAAGTTGTCAGCAGCGCAATGAAAGGGTTAACCAGTCCTCTCTTAAGAAATTTTTCCCTTCAACCCCTAACTACTGTTGATATCATTTTTAATGTTTGTATGATCAGAGGCATTTCCTGGATTAACAACAGACCCATTGTTGTATAAAATGTGCAATTCATGGAAATATGGACAAGTTGTGCTATTTTCATTCGGCTTCCTTCCTCCATTTCCCATCAATTTTCTGAAGTACTTGTTGATGTTTTCCCATTTCTCTTTGCACTTCTTTGCCGTTCGGTTATAGCCGATGTTGCACATTCCAGCAGATACCTCATCCCAAATATTAGAACATTTAGCACCTGCTGCTTGAAGCTTCTGTTCCGAAGCAGCTCGTAGCATTATAAGGGCTTGTACTTCAGCTTTTGACCATCTTCTATTACTTGAGTCAGTGTTGAAATCGTTTTGCCTGGGAACATTGCTTCCATCTTTTTCTTCAATTTCACCAGGATGTGCCATCATTGTTACAGGTTGAGGGAATTCAACTTTATGACCCATGACGTCCTGAATGAAGGAAATGAGAGCTAGGTTTCGAGCATTCTCTTGGGCTCTTACCTCTTCATCCCTTTTCATTCTTTCCATTTCCTGCTGTCTCCAAGCTTCTTCTCTGATTATTCTCTCCTTCTCTTTCTGCTCCATCGTCTCTATTAACTGCTTATGCATCCGCTCTTGATTGTCCAAGACTTTCATTAACAAACTCTCTAAAAAAACCTCAAGCTTTTTTCTTGTTTTTCGCTTTCTCTTCCGACTCCCACCTTCATTTATCTCGGGCAATGAATCATCATCTGAAGATGAGCTGTCAAAGATAATTTTGTGATTAAAAAATCCACTTTATGAAGCATCCTAAAGTGAAGTGATGACCCAGTTCCCACCGAATATATTAGAAAAAGAAAAAAGAGATGCTAAAGATGCAGCATTAGGATTAAAATAATGCCCTTGATTCTGCCATCAAACAAATGACCAACCAGCCTGCAAATTGTTTCAAAGTGACCTAAAACATTCCACCACAAAAGAGTTGCCAACAATCCCAGACAAAATTAGGTGCAATTCTAATCCATATCAAAATGTTATATAATTTATGAATAAGCCAAAAAGGAAAAAGCCTATCTCCTAATGCAACATCACCACACACCATTCATTGCCAATAGACACATCTAGTTGTATTGCAATTGCACTATCAAAAAAAGCACTTAATTTCCCCTGAAACTTATCAACCATTCTAAACTCAATTGACATTTGCACATAACACAATCCATCTTTTTGAATCCCTTTTTTCTTTTGAAAGGCATCTTTTTGGGTATCTAATCAAATTTAGATATACAAAATTATGTGTCTTTATCTAGGTAACACGGATACGAAAGGCAGCACAAATACAGTGTTCGTGCATCATAGGTCTTTATCATAAACATTTTGACATTGTAAAACTTTCGGAAAAAAAAATGAACATTATATTAAAAAAAAACAAAATTTAGCATTATGAGTAGGATCATAAATATAGCAAAAATTTCCTAACTGCTAATTTAAGGTGACTGCATACACAACTCGAAGAAATCATGCAAACAATGCATAATCAATATTAGTTAACTAATACCCTAAAAAAAATATATATATATTAATTAACTAATGAACTAAAATAAAATAAAATCTAACAAATAATCCCTTTCTTTTAAAAATCAATACTTTTCACCATATATATATATATATATATTCAAAAAAAATACTCACCTTTCTTCAAAAAAAAAAAAAAATACTCACCTAGATTCAACCTCCAACGGAGGTCCTTTAAGACTCGGGTCCCAGTTCCTTCCATCTAGACCCGACCCACCCGATCCGGTACAGTCAGTGACGCTATCTTCAGCTTTCATAGGCGGCTTAAAAAGCTCACTGCTTTCTCCATTAACCCCACAAACCTGGTCCACCAAAGCCCCTATGTTTTCCAACGCTTCGTCCAGAACGCAACCGTTCAATGGCATATCGTTTACTTGAGAATTCGACGGCGACCTGCCGTTTGCCCTAATAGGACGAAGCTTCTGTGGCGGAGATGAGTGAATTGCTGCCGTTGGATTGGAGATGAGAAAGTTTTCATTTTCTGGAAAAGGTAATACTTGTTGCAGAAAATCGGTGGCGTTCGGAACTTGCCGGTCGCCGCCGGCTAGTAGTTCCATTTTTGTGGCGGCGGCGGTGAGGGTTTTGTTTTTTTAATTTTTAAGAGAGAGGTTAAATTGTAGGTAGTAAATGATAGAAGTAAAATGAGTGGTAAAATGAGTCTTCTGTTAAATTACCAAACTTACCACTTTGTTTGTATGTATTTACGGGTTTATCCTTTGGATGACGTGGTATTTTGTTATCTTTTTAGTCCTTTTTATTTTAAAAACCAACTCTTTTGATCCATTTGACTTGTTAAAATATAGCTTAGTTTTTTTTTAACTAATAAAAACTTCATTTTAATTAATTTTATTTCGGTATATAGATATGTATCTATATAAATAAAATTAGAGACCTTTAAATTAATTAAATAAATAGATCATATAGTACAAAAATTACAATTAAAATATATGATAGTTTTGCATTGCATATCATAACACATATAACAAAATAAGTTGAAAACATATCAATATAATTATTATAGAGCCCTTCTTCAATATAAACTTGTATATTTAATTTAACGGTTCTAATTTCATTTATATAAATACAAACATTTATATTGTGGCATGAGACATCATTATAAATTTGAAAGTAGAAGTTCTACAATTAAAAAAATAGAAAACCACTCAAATTTGAAGTGATGAAAATGCATAATTTTAATGTTATACTAACTTTATTGAAGAAAATGGATTAGTAAGATGTTTGATTTTCTAGTATATCAAACTAAAACTTCAATACTTTTATAAAAACTGATGACTACAATGCTCACCTTGATATAAGTGAAAATTTTTATGAAGAACCATTTGAATTTTGAATAGATCAAATACAAAATGTTTCAATATGAATATAGTCTTTAGTCCAAGCACAAAAACTCCTATAAAATATGTGAAATAAAAATACCTTCATCAAACTCATAGATCTAAAAAAATATACATCTTTATTAAAGATAAAAACTATTAGCAAAAATAAATAAAAAAGAAGAGAATTGTGATTGATAAAAATAAATAACGACGTTGATCAAAGATAAAATAACAATAATCGAACATAAAATTTAAGCAAAAAGAGTTCTTTCTTTTAAAATTTCTATTAAAACATAGTTTAATCTAATTCTTCAAAAATTTGTGTACCTTTTAAGATGAAACTTTTATAATATAGAGATTCAAAATGAAAATATTAAAATGTAATAAAATGTTTTATAAAACTAAACATAAATATGTTTATATTTGAACTTTAATACTTATTTTTGGATATTTATTATTTCAATAATAATTTTGACATCTAAAGACACAAATTGACCACAAACTTTTATTTAGTATATTATAAATAAAAACATATAAATGTTTTAATCTAAATTAAATTTGATAAAAAATCATTTAAAAGTCAAGCTTATATATACACATAAAATTTTTGCATCCAACTTAAACGATGCTCAAATTTGAACAAATATAATTATACTTGAAGTTATTATTATTAAATTTTAATAATTGAATTTAATAAATTTAAGATGACATGGACCAAAGTGTACATTATAATAATTATAGGTTATTTTCAGTAATTATCCTACTTTCTCCCTCCCAAAACCACACTATCTTGTAGTTTGGTATAGCTAACAGTGTCGTTTGAGTACATTTGCTAGTTGTTGGAAAAAAAAATGTCAAATTCGCTCGCAAATCTCCATAGCCAACTACTTCAGTAAGCTCTCTATCTTCTCTCTTCTCTATGTATCTATTGCACTTCCCGTTCAGCTTCTTATATTGTACCATGTGTAACTCAGGTTATCGAATACAGTACTGGACTCTCTATCAAAAGCAAACTACAAGCAGCCAGAAGGAACTAATGTCTCTACAAAATCAATGCTTGAATCACTCCTCTCTAATCAAAATTTTAAGCCAAACCCACAAATCTCTGAAACCCAAATGCACAATTCAATAAAGGATTTTGCTTTAGCATGTGCTTTATTATCCTCTTCTCAATCTGCTACCCATGAGTTGCTCTCTTGGGTACCACCCGACTTGTCTGTTCTGGCGAGTTCCGTTTTTTGTGAGTTTTCGCGGGCTTATTGCAGGAGTGATTTTGGGGAGAGGAATGAGAAAAGGGTTAGCGAGATTTTGGGATTTGAGTGTGGTTTAGTAACTGAGGAGAAGAGATTAGTGGTGGAATTAATGCATGAGGTTTTGCCCATGTTGAAAGGGTGTGTTAAAGAGAGTTGTATTGATAAGGGTAGTGATGGTGATGAGATTTCAGCTGCTTCAGCTAGAGCTCCTGTTGGATTTGCCATTGTTGCTGCTTATCAGTTTAGATGGTTTGTTACTCAGGTTTGAAAGTTTTTTTTTTTTTTTTTGATGCATTGGGAATTTTATGGTTTTGGTTTGTGCTTTAAATTTGTATTATGATGTTTGTATGTTTGTTTTGGTAGGTTGATTCTCCATATTTGGGAAAGTTGTGTAATTTGATTGTTCCTTGTGGATTGACTGCACTTGATCACTGGTCGTCTGAGGTCAAGGTATGTATGTGTTTTAGCCCCGCTCTTGTTTTATGCAATTCCTTGTCTTTTGATTTCTAGTTTGCTTCAATTGATGCAAATTTTTACTTGATATATGTTCATGGTCCATGATCCGGATGAACTTTTTATTTGAACTGTCTCTAAATGAATTTCATTGTCCCTGTTTGATGTCACAACCTCCTTATTTTTCTGTTCTGAAGTACAGGTTAAATGCTATCTCAAATAATAGTAACATCTTGTCATAATTGTATTCTTGTGTGTTTGTAATAAAACAACTAATACGTATTCTGTATACTTCTACGTTAACTGTTTTAAATTGTCCTGAAATGATTTTTGTTTGTTATTTCACAAAGGTCGTATGGATGAACTGCCTAAAATCAAATTTTGTTTTCTTTCATCTGCTCCATTGCATGAGAAGGTGCAACATGCATAAGTATAAGATGGGCTTTAGTTAAAAAGTTAGTGTGTTTTTCCAAGTCATTTCAAATTTGCATTCTCACGCGGTGGCAACCTGATTGGCCCTTCAAAACCTGCCTTTAGCTATTTTGGGATTTCATATTGATTGGAATTGGAAAAACATATAAGCGGATATTGAACAATTTTAAAAATATGTAACATGCTCTTTTTTCTGTCACTGTTTCAGGGACAAGGCATGATGAGTTTTATACATGTTGCAAAAAATGTGCATGCTAATGAGCTTAGCTGGTATGAAGATGCGATTCTTGATGCATGCTGCCAGAATATAGCTTCTGCTGATGAGATATGGCATCTTGTAGTTGAGATGTCAGTACTGCTTGTGAGTCATATCCAGCGAAGTAATCCTCGTAGCCCATGGTAAACCTATTAATTCCCTAGTCAAGTCTTGCTGGTATTTAACATATGAAGTTACTGTATGTCGAAGTTTCTATGATCTTTTTACCTGAAAAGACTTCCAAAAGATAAATAACATAATAGTGAATGCTAATGCTTTCACAAGAAAGTTGGAGATTAAAACAAGAAGTAACCGAGCTATAGGACTATCGTTAATGTGTCTGTTGTGCGAATGTAACTTATTCCATAAAACTCTTTGGAATATCATGGTTTTGCACTTTGTTAACTGCCATAACCAGAAATTAAAATATACCATTGTGAAATGGGTTGTGAATTTACTTTTTCTGAATACATGTCTTCAGTCTGCTTACTGGTTTTTCAAGCATGCATCACCCTGCATTTTGGGCAAAGGCATCTACTACAGTCTTGGGAGGATACTCGAGGAGATGCTAGGTCATAAAACACCCAAAATTGCTTATCTGTTAGTTCATAATCCCTTGCCTTTCACTTTTAATACACAGGTTTGAGAGAATACTCAATGAGATGTTAAGTCACTTGGAGCGCCAGCCCAGGAGTAAAGATCGCTGCGTTCCCTGGCTTACTTTCATAGAACCACTATTCAATTCTATTGGTCTTGTGTTGTTAGCTCATTTTAGGCGGATTTTTCCACTTTTCTTTCAGTGGATGCATGCTGATTGTGATGAAACTGTTCTACTGGTAAGAATAATTCCTGTTCAAGTTTTCTTAGGATTGATATATTATTCTACACGACAGCCTTTTCAGCAAAAAAGGTTCTTAACAATAATTGTCAATACATGAGAAAAGACATTTCTAGTTCTAGGTTCCCATCTACTAGTTTTTTTCTTTATTTGTGATCCCATTCAGCTCAGTATCCTATTTGTTGCTTTTTAATGGTTAACCTTTATTTGGAGTGCCTTTTTTTTTTCAAGTCTCTGTTAGTTTGTTCCCTTTGTGTTAACCTTTGTCCCAGTGATTGTAATAGATTTCACAATCTGTTATGATTGTGCATTTGAAGATGAATTTCATTTTATCACAAAGTAGGAAAGCTTATGTTAATGTATCTTCAAATTTTATCTCACTGTGTAATCTGCATATTAACTTTCTTTTTTCATTTAATCAGTTGGTTTAATATTCGTTTGGAACCAATGCTAGGTTTTCCCGAACTATTGTTTGAGGATGCATCAATTAAAACTTACTCTGTTTGCAGGTACTGAAACGGGTCCAAACAGTAATAAGGTTAACGTGGATAAGGAACACACCATATATTGAAAGGTGAACCAAGAAACATTGTTTCCTCCTACATAATTTTATGTGGCATTTAAAAGTCTCACAGGGTTTCAATTTCGTCAAACGTTTATGAAATTCAGAAGCATGATTCAGTGTCCTGGGCTGTGCATTGTTGTTTGAGTAATTTACTTCTAGACATAAACTTTGTGTTGACATTTACCTTATTAGAATTATAATGTGCCATTTGAAGTAATTTGTAGCAAACACTTGATAATCTTCTAAAAAAACCCTCTGTTGATCTAAATTTTTGTGGAAAATCTCTTGGTTGTCCTCATCAGAACTCGCTGATTATTCTTCTTCCACATACATTGAAGGCTAGTTTTTAGCTCAAGGATATGAACGACCTAGACTTTTCTTTGAAACTGAGTCTCAAGTCAAAGAACATAACTTTCTTGCAAATTAAACTTATGCTTCTACATTCGTATCTCATTGTACACATATTCTTACTTCAGATTGGTGGATGAACTTGTCACACTATATAAGGAAGCAGCATTAAAATCATCTCGTGAAGAAATTAGAACAAATGTTCTGGAGATACTGATCTTGCTGCAGCAGTAAGTATCATTTTATTTTGGAAAACTCTAATTTTTTACTAGACATATTATATGACAAACTACATGAATTACTCTTGGTGGTTAATTTTCTTAGGAAAAAGATTATTCAATTTCAAATTTCCACCCTCTTTTTCTCTCATCCAACTATCTCATGAAAAAGTTCAAAGCGATTGTTTTGTATAGCGCTATACCTTTATTTTAATTTCATTTTTCTCATTTCTCTGTAGTATGTGTAGATATTAGGGTCTTATCAGAAAATATATATTAACAGTTATCCTTTCTTCCTTTTCATTTATTCTTCCTTTGTAATTTCAAGATGCAAGGGCATGCAATTTGAATCATCATGGGACAAGCACAAGGATGATTCTAATTTGATGAGTCTTAATTCATCGTTAAGGGAAAGCACTGTGTGCGCTGTTGGCACCCTTTCAGAGAGTTAGCAAGCTTGTAGCCATTGAAACCTCCATAAGTTCGTCATGCGCTGGATGATGCTTGATCCAACTGTTAGCATGTGATTCTTGGACATCGATGGGACTGGGATGGTACAAAATTCTGTGATGATTTTGATCGATGGGACTGGGATGGTACAAAATTCTGTGATGATTTTGATAATTTTTATGAAATTTGCTGTTGAAAAGAAAATTATAAAAAATTGAAATTTTCTGAAAAAAATTAAAAAAATACATGTATTTAGCGTGTCATTTTACTTTTTTATGATGATTTAACTGTAATTTTATCATTTTTTCCAAAGGAAATTGAAAGGAAAAAAGAAAAGAGGACTGAATGTGTAATTTTACATTTTATTTGTACACTTTTTTTTAAATTTTAGAAGTTTTGTTAGGATAGATTTAGGGTTTCACAGATAGCAAAATTAGTTAAGTTCCTCTGACTATATATGAACCTCTCAAAAGTCAAATTGGGAAGAAAACAAACTTCCAAGCTTTGCTTCTTTCTTTCCAACAAAGTTAATATCTCAATAATTTTAGTAAAAACTGAACCAAATGACTGCACAGAGAAAAGGCTCATCCAAATGAGCACTGATTCTGACAAACTACCCAATACATTCAAATATCCAAATCATAAGATGATACACATTGCAGAAAAATTTGTGGGTTTTTTCTTTTGTTTTTCATTGATTTTAATCAATATAACAAATGTTGATAACAAACTGATTCTGTAGAGACCCGGCACTACAATAATTTTCCTGAAAAGAATAAAAATGATAAAATGATACTCCCCTACAACTCCTAGCCAGGAATAATAGAGATAAAATCAGTCGCTTATTTTGAGTTTTCTACTTTGTTGCTATTCTGCTGATACGAATGGAAACCTATCTCCAGCTTCCGCGTAAGATGTAAAAAAATATATAGAATTTTAGAGGCCAAAATCCATAGCAACACCATCCAGGGCTGCTCCGTAGGAAGGTTTGCTACTGTTCCGGCATCAATGGGAAACAAACTATGAGGAATATATCGCTTGCTGTTTTCACGGATTTTGAATCATTTGCTTCTTTTCTTGGCTTCACTGTAAAGGATAACTCCCATGACTGTGAGGCTGTAGCCAAGCATTCCAGTGACGGACACTGGATTTCTGAAAATTAAAATTGAAACCACAACAGCCACAGCCCCTTTGGCATTCCCTAGAACCTGGAAAATTAAAGAACAATTTTTATCCGACAGCCCGAGGCCTTTAATAAAAAACATCTTAAAAAATAATGCAGAAACACAATTTTAAAAGGCACAAGAAACATGGGAAAAAACATATTAGTGCCTCAAAAGATTTCAAAATTCAATGACAGCAGCAAAATATTACCAAACAAAATTTGTAACTCAAAAAGCATGAGGCTGTGGTAAAGTAAAATGCAGGAACGGCATGCACACACATATTCCGCCACACAATTAATGGTGCACATGAGCATGGCAGAGACATCAATGTTATAACATTATATTTGCCTAACTGAATGTCAGATAAGACGAATGCTGTTTCTCATAGCCAACGGATTGGCAAATCAACCAATCAGTGGTATAGAATCATTAGTATTTTGTTTCACGTTCAATAACTTCAACCCTATATTCAGTCAGTGTTACCTGTGTTACCCAAGGTTTCTTAATTCTCTTCTTAGTAAATGACCATCTCAGCTCTCTCTTCTTTCCTTCTCATTTCTACTTAAATGAAAAAAGAGTTGTCTAAACCACAGCTTCAAGTACTACATATATTAATCACTAATTTTCTAAGATGAGCTATCTGCCCTACTGTTACAGGGAAGTGTTCCCACAGAAAAATCATCCGGCACCTAGGGATTTCAGCTACTCAAAACATCTAAAATATATGCTAGTTGATACATCAATGTTGACCAATATGCCAAATGACTTCTTTCAAGAATCCTATCTACATGCTGCAAAAAAGGGCAGTGACAATGTAACATGAGATCCCCCAGCTTCCTGATTCCTGGACAATTCTCTACTTGAATCCTAATTTCTCCAATTTGGATTTCAACATTAGCGAATTAAGGGAGTATTAGTCAAAACTGAGACCTACTGCACCTCAAAATCATTACATCCTTGAAGCTGTCTAATGGCCAGTTTATAGTCCCTGAAAATGGTAAGAAAAATTTCCAGCTCCAACAGATAGCCCTCAAAATAAATGCTGCAAAGATACCTTGTCATCGCTATCAAGCCCTTTCCCAAAATAGTGAATCCACTTTAGTCATTCCAAATTCATAAATAAACTTCAAAAAATATATCAATCTAGAATCAAGGTTCACCAATTTGATCTTGGCCTGGAAATTCATAGAAATGAATCGAGGGGCACAACTTGAGAATATAAAGATAACAAATGCAGGAAAGCCACAATAGGGAAAAAAAAAAAAAAGGAGAAATCCAACTGGGAGATGAGGGAAACAGATGAAAATTTTGAAATAACCACACCAATGACAGACCAAATGCATTTTGAAGAACACTAATAATAAATAGTGTGCAAACATCATTTCAGCTAATCTTTAGTCTAAATCCTCTAGCACTCTATAGATCTTAGAGCAAATGACTAATATAACTGCAACCAGAGGTGCAATCCTAAATTTCAAATTTCATCTTATTTTCTTGATTTTGATAGTCTCTTCAACTCTAAATAACCGTGTCCTAATAAAGTGCATGCAAACTTGTGGAAGTGTTATTTACAAAACTAATAACCAGATGCAGTATAATCAATTTGGAAGAAACAGGAATATAGTTCGGGCCAATAAAATTTGCTTAAAAGGAACTAGTGATATGTGTGCGCGAGTGTGTACACGTGTTTCCAAAAAAAAAAATTACACATGTAATTTCACACTTCAAATGAGATTAAACTCAGCATCCTAAGCAATTACACTTCTTCTTTTTTTGCTAGGTAAACAAATTTATTGCTTTCTACAAGATCACTTTCCATGTAAAACTATTATTTAGCAAAATCAGCATGCAATTGGTGGAAAAAACAACAAAAACAAGCATATCTGAAAAGGCAAAGCATACCTGTAGAGTCAGAGCACTTGTGTGCTTTGTGACCAAGAAATTGGTCAAATTTACAAAGTACGCCAGTGCTGAGTTGAAAAGCAGGTACCAGACAATCTTAACATCATCTCTGGCAAGAGCCAGTGTAATGCCAACTACATTATCTTCCATAATAAGAGTTGCGGGGAGTAGAAACACAACAGCTATAGGAGCCATGTATAGGAGGAGGTTCATAGAATTCAGCTTTTCCCTATAAAATACATTATAAGCAGTTCAGGAAGTTTCAGATCAACTTACAAAAATGATAGAACCAGAGCCATTATTTTCCATCATTACAAAAGATGCAGAAAACAAAACAGAAAGATCCATACCCCTCAGAAGAAAGTAAAATCCCTTGCAGAACTGATTTGAGTGCCCTTGCAGCTGTAGCAGCAACGCACATGATAAATCCAAATAGATGAAAACTCGGTTCCCCCTGCAGCCATAGAAAAGATAATTATAGCTATTTAGCTGAGGCATCGTTTGAGTAGCTTAAAACGTTTTAGAACAGAGAAACAATTTCGAAGTTCTAACATTGGCAACATTATATATATATAGAGTAATCATTCAATTGTACATGGAACCTTCAGGTTACAAACCAAGTCCGAAACCTCACTACCAGTTTCAAACATGTAATTTCTTACAACTGAGCCAAAAATTTATATATTTTTATTCCTTATCTTGCATAAAAACTTCACTCATTTACCACAAGCAAAAATACTCCAATTATATTTCCAAAGCCTAACTGCAACACCTAACAATGGTTC
>CATIWK010386954.1:0-48267 GCA_949634005.1 Mallotus japonicus
GCACATCTCAACTTCTATTTTGTACCTATATCACCCCTCAACTTTCAAAAATTACCTATTACACATTTCAACTTCTATTTTGTGCCTATATCACTCATGGTACAATAAACCAAAAGTGAAAAAGTTTAGGGGTGAAAATGAGCATTCGGCTCTGAATTATGGGTGATATAGGTACAAAATAGAAGTTGAAATGTGCAATAGGTTTGAAAATTGAGGGGTGCAATAGACCAAAAGGGTAAAGTTCAGGGATAAAAATGAGTATTTAGCCGTACAATAATAGATGTTGCAAATACCGACGTTTATGGGCTACAAAAGACAAAAATAAATTTACATAAAATGACAGTAACATTTTTTTTTTGCCCCATGAAATAGAAATAGATGGGGCATTTTGATAAGGAGTCGCAGACAACGATATGAAACATTATCCATATACATATATGTATGTGTGTGCTGTTCAAAAAAAATTTAATTGTTAGATACAATACGTCTTTTTATGCGAAGAAATGTAACAAAATCATTAAAAAAATCTTTATATAAACAGAAATCGAAATGCCCAAAATGATGGGATGGTAATGATAAGGTAATGGGATTGGAAGCGCCAAAAGTTTGGATTATGCAAGTCGGAAAATTATAACCACTACAGTCGCCACGTGAACTTTGGTTTTTTTTGTTTGTATTGATGGTTACAACTTACAACTGTAGTAGCTAGCTAGCTGTTCTCACTCTCAGGGTCCACAAGGCAGCCCGAAGCTGGACAAGAGACATCAATTGGGTTGCAAAGTTAGTTTTATGACATATGGGTTGTTTCTACCAGCCCAACTGAATTTCAACGAATGGTTAATTGATTGCAGGAGTCTGCAATGCAATCAAACTTTGCATGGGAAAGAAGAATCGAGATGAAATGTATGCATTGCCATTTAGCTTCTTGGGCTAGCCATGCAAATATTACAACAATGATGCCGCCCTTGTGTGGCTTTTCGGCCACACCGATCCTAGTTCCATAAAAGAAACACAAGAAATTAAGCAGCCACCGGCCCACCACCATTGCACCAAAATCTTTAACATAAGATGTTTGAAGCTGCTTTATTTCCCTGTTTCAGATACGGCCCACACATTTTAGATGATAAAGACTATATATATATATGTGCTCTATGGCTGTCTAAGAGGGGGTTATCCTGCCTTTAAACACTCTTAGATATCAAACATCATATGGCTGTTTTCTCCTTCGTATGCACATCATGCAGCATACAGACACAACTCACAAGTATTGTAGCAGCCATGCTCAACCCAGTACACTATACACACTAATATTTTAATTATCGAGTAATAAATCAATAAATGACATTGAGATCTTATATGAAAGAACAGATATCGATTAAAATAAGGTTTTACAGGCACATGAACTAAAGATAAATTAAAGAGAATAAGTAAGCCCATTATAAAGGGGGGGAAAAAAAGAAAAAAGTGGACCTAAAAGAACAGGAATGCATACCACTTTTAGCTATTATTCCTTTCTATAAAATAAAATCCTACAATCGAAAATTCACCTAATGACACTTCTCATTTCGTCGATTTATTTTTCCAGTATGCCCTGGTTGAATGATGGAAGAAACATTTTACTGTACCTTGCCGGGAGTAGTTTCAGAAGAACTGGCTGTGTCTCCTGCTGAATTAAATGCAGAACCACTTGGAAGTGAACCGTTTCCACTTTGTTCAGGCACAACTGGGATCTTTACAGCTGCTCTTTCCATTTCCTTCTCAAGCTCTTCTTCGCGTCGCAGAGCAGTAAACTGAGTATCCAGAGACCTGGCTGCTGCTAGCCATAAAAGCACAATCACCAGAAGGGTTCCTCCAAGGTATGGAGTTGAATTTGCAAGTGAACCAAAGGTTAAGATCATAAATTGTTGAATCAGAGCTCCTCCAGACTTGCCCAAAGGATTGCAGACAACATCAATGGCTGCCTTCCCTTTAACCTACAGAATTGTTAGGAGAAGAGAAGTCAACAGCAGAGTCCAAATTGCACTTTAGAACAATGAAAAATGATTTTGAATTTTTTTATCATTTTGTTTAAAGAATGACAAATAGTTTGCGGGGCCAAGTTATTGAAGCATCTATAGCAGGTAATGTAACCAAACCTTAGTCTCCTCATCCAAGGGAATATAGGCCATTTCTTTACAAGGGTCAAACAAACTGTACTTGGCACTCTTGCTGAAAATGTTTTGCAAGGCACCCACATATACGGCAGCAAGAAGAGGAGTCATCCCAAACTGTGCGAGCAAAGGTGCAACAGGACCGCCAAATAAAATTAGTGAGAAGAAACCCACTCCAGTCAGAAGCAGAACCGTAGGTGTAATTTTGGCTGCGACTCCCCATCCATACTTGTCAAATATAAATTGGCTGAGAAGCATCATCGTGAATGTTGCTATTCCGGTGGCAGTTGAAAAGTCACCCATAAAGGAAGAATACTCATTTGGGCTGGGGAACTGCATAGCAAAAAAGGAGACGGTGATTATGAGGCCATAAAAGAAATAGGAAACAGACATAGGCCAAATTCAGGTTACCTGTGCTTTGAGCTTTGATTTCCAGGTAACCTCAACCAGGTTGATACTAATACCATATGCAACCACCAACATGGCAAGATCTCTAATGTATTTTGAAGACACCAGGAATTTCAAGCTCTCCATTGTGCCCATCTTCGGCTTTTCCTGCACAGGGAATGTTTAATAATGGTAAATAAATTTGATTGCACATCTTAGTGTACTATTAAGTAACACAGAAAATTCATCAGTCCATCATTGCTAGACTCACTAGAACAACAAACAGTAGGTTTCTGCATCTAACTGATTAGAGAGCAAGCGAGAAAATTAACCTTAAAAGATAACATTAAGAGGGTAGGCCTAAAGTTACAACCATAATCATCCCTGAATGACCAGGTCTAAATGACTTAATAGTCAGCCAAACAGTCATATGATGATGATGTCACTCCATATATGTAATCAACATGATAAAATGTGCCTTTTATTTGTTAAAATGTGTGTACTCATAACAATAGAGGGGGAAAATGTGGTAAAAAAAAACCACCAGTTTCAAGCTAATAGAGCCATGTAAATGAGCAAGTGTTTGAATAGTTTAACGAAAAAAATGAAAGTGGCCAGACAAAAGACTACCTTCTTCTTCTTGCTACGGGTTGGAAGAGCTACAGATCTATTCACCCACCAATAAATGAAACATATAGTAAGCCCCATCAATACCACAATGCTCATCATTCCTTTGAGGGAGATGGCCCACCCATCAACTCCAGGACCCAAATTTTTTCTCAAATTAGAGAAATACTTGACTGTTCGGCCTGAGAAAATTAGGGCAACATTTGCCCCAAGTCCAAACAAAGGATAGAATCTTTTTGCTTCGTCTACAGTGGTGATCTGCAGAAATAAAAATACTTATTCAGCTGCAGTTTTCATGAGAAATAATGAAGAGATGTATTAAGAATAATAGGAGATTAAAGTTTTTCGCACACCAGAAATAAGAATTAAAGTAACAGTTCTATCAGATTTAAGAAAATGTACATACAACACTCACAAGTTAATGCAAGCAATTAAAAATACTAAGTCAATACTTAGGAAGTGCAATGAAAAATTGCTACTGCTGCTGAAGGAGAACTGCACCTTGACATTATACATTATCCAAAACAAAGCCAGCATGAAGTACTAAAACCAAACACTTGGTTGTAATATCTAGCTGGAACGTAACTTACAAAAACATCAATGACTTGTGGTCCAAAAATATACATTGTAAAGGCTCTACCAAAAATTTATCCCTTTTTCGAGATTGGTAAATTCCACCTCCATAAAATGCGATAGAACCTACCACATGCTAAGGCCAAAAAACAAAAACTTCATACACATAAAGCAATCACTTCCAGCTTTAGTTAAACACCAAAATATTAGAAGTTCCACAAGAAAAGGCAATGATCATTCACGTTTTCAAGAATTAATGATCTAAACCGTTCTATTTAATGAAATCCATCAATCAAAAGAAGTGCAATGATGTAACAAAAGAAATTATGTAAAAGAATTCAGTAAAGAATTGAATATATTTCTTCTCAGAGCCTCTCACTGATGCCATTCAATCCAAAAATCATTATCCAACAAAAAAATTATCAAAAGTGGACAAATCATAAAACAAATCCAAAAAGATGCCCTGTTGAATAAAAATGATGTAACAACTGAATCAATTAGATGACTACATAAAAATATGGACAAAGTTGGCGTTAGACTCTGAGTAGCCTACAAGATGAGATGAACAACCAAAAAAAAAAATCATTATAAAATTAATAATCGGTCACAGAAGATATTCCCAAGGTAAACATAAAGCAAAAAGAAAAAACAAATTCTGATTCCAGAATCATCTACAGCCATATTTATATAAACAAGCAGATAAATTTATGTGCTAAAAAGAATTCATATAAAATATATATACCTGATTAGCAAATCCCCAGAAAAGCACTGAAATCACCACACTTCCCCATAATTCAGCCATAACATAGAACAAGCAGAAGCTCCAAATCCTCATAATTGCAATAGGACCAAGAAACCTTGGTCCAAGTATATTGAGAAGCTTATCAGCAAAGGCTTGAGGGTGGATGTGGTTGCTAAGAGGATACAAAAGAAACCCAAAAGCACCAAAGAAGGCAATAAATGGAACAATAACAGTATAAAAGAGAGCCTGCTTAGACAAAACATTAGCCAATTGAGTATACAATAACATAAACCCAATAGCCATGGGCAAATTGACCCAAGTTTTTAGAAATGGTATAATTTCTGCACTACTCCCGGGGGCTGTAACAACCAACACATCTTTTGTATCTCTAAGTATTGTGTAGTTAAAAAGAATACAAAAAAACATCAACCCAAGTGGGATAATTTTTTTAAGAGTTTCAACTTCAATACCCAAAAATTTAGGCTTTTCAGTTTCTCCAAACAAAGGTTGTCCTTCAGCAGCAGCAGCAGCCTCTGCTTTGCAAATAGGAAAGCTTCTATCTTTTTGAGGGAACCCAATTGGTTTCGACACAAAATTTGGAAATCTTGGAAACCCATTTGAAGATAAAGAAATACCAGAAAGATTTTTGGGTTTTGCAGCGAAAAGCCTCTGCTTTAACCCTTGTGATGGGTGCAAAGAAGCTCTGATTTTGGGGTTTGGTGGTAGTGAAAGAAGCCCTTTGGTCTGTAAAACAGCTTCCATGTTTCACCTCTCTTCCTCTCTTTCAGTTCCCTTCAAGAAACCAGTAGCAAAGCTAAAAAAAGTTCTGGTCTTTCAAGGAGACACCAAAGAAAGATAAGGTGGCTAACAAAGGAGATTGTTTTCTCAGAGAAAAGAAGAATCCTGCAGCCTAAATATAAATATCTTTTTATACCAAACCCTCAAAAACCCTCAAATTTAGTTCTTTATATATATATATATATAAGAAAAAAATAAAACAATCCCATTCAACAACTTTAAAGAGAAGAAGAAACCAAATCTTTTTTTTCACAGAAAGATTTGAACTTTATTTTGATTAATTTTCACAGTTTTACTGAAGAAAACACAAATTTGAAGAAATGGTTGTTGATTTTAAAAAAAAAAAAAATTATAGAATTTGCTGAGCAAGAAGACAAAATTGTGGGTTAGAATTGCTCTAAAAAAGTGACAGAAGATGTGGAGGTGAAGCAGTGGGAAGAGGAGAAAGTGTTGGGTTATACACAGTCAAAGGGCAAGATAGGAACAGAAAAATATGTAACATAGAGATCTTCACAAGTGGGTAAACAGGGATCAATTGATGCATATGAAGCAAAATACATTCACTGACTAAAATGCCCTTGTACTTTTTTATGTTTTATGAAAACACCCTTAAGATATTTTTTTATTTAATTTTACTTTTTTTTTTTTTTGCATTTGCTTTTTGCAGAGGGCATTGAAAATTACATTTGAGATGTGGAGGCGGCCAAGTATATAATAAAAGAGTGAGGCTATCATGCATTGCCTGTGTGAATACAGCTGTGTCAGTGTGGTTTGTGGGTTTTGTGTTTTGGTATGGAATTGTGTATTTTGTATATATATATGGTAAAACAAGAAGCAATTAGAAAGGTATTAATGACTGGATTTTAGACTAAATCTGCTTTTTTCTTCTAAATTATTTGATAAAAACATTGAATTTTTTAAGGTTAAAATGGCCTTTTCAATTTGTTTTTAAAATTGATTGCTCTTAACTAAAAAAAACTCTTAAAACATTTATTTATTTAAAATTAATTATTTAAATTTTAAATTTCAAAATATTAAAAATTAAGTTTTTTTTTAAGCAATTTGAAAATTAAGTTAGAACTAGTAATTAATTAATTTTATCAATTTGATTAATTGGTTTCATGATTGATAAAAAAAAATAATCTATTTCTTCTTACATTATAAATATGCATATAAAATATCTTCATATAGAATAATTTAGTCTCAATTTTTAAAATAATGATGATGATAATATAAAAATAACAAGTAAATAAAGAAGCAACACACACGTGTGTGTGTGTGATTCTAAGGTTTATATAATCCAATCGACCCGATAACATATTTAAAAAAATTAAAATTATATAATGAATTATATGATTTGGTTAATGACTTTTCAGTTTGATGTTATGGTTTCAATTTTATTTTTTAATTTTTTAATTTTTATATAAACTCCTATCTAAAATTAAAAGAATATTTATTTTATAATATATATATATATATATATATATATATTTCATATAGTTCAGTCAATCATTGCTTAAACTAAATATGAGCTTGTTTTAATTAATCTATTTTTAGTAAAATTTAAAAATTAAATTTATTATTTCTAAATAAAATTAAATCAAAAGCAAATACAAATTTGACTTAAAATTTTAGAGAAAAATATAATTTTAAAATTTAAATTAATAATTTAAAAATAAATTAACAAAATTTATGATGCATCACAAAATAATTAATGGCTTAATTACTCATGTCCGCTTTAGAATTTTGGTTGCTTAAGAGCATCTCCAATAGTGCTCTTTATTTTAAAGAGCATGTTTTGCTCAATAAAGAGCATCTCAATGAATTTTTAAATATAAAGAGTGAAGAAATTTGTACAACTCTAATAGACTCTATATATTTTTAATATTCATTTTGCTTTATCCAATAAATATTAATGCTTAATTTTTTTCTCTTTTATTTTTTACAAAATTTCCCTTTATTTATTTAATTTTTTTCTTCCATTTGATGAAAGAGAAATTTATTTTCAATAAATAGATAAACATCTATTAATATTCTGTATGGGAAATTAAAATATTTTAGAGTAGAAAGTGAGGTTTGTAGAGAGCCAAACCAACTCTCTACTCTAAAATAAAAATATAGATAATGTATTGGAGACCATTTTTTTAGTTTCACTCTTTAAAATAAAAAAAATTACTTAAATAAAAAGTCTATTGGAGATATTCTCACTACATATAAAGTGGGACCAAATCTTCAACTTGGCTATATCTTAATATATGAATATTCTTTTTTGATGTTTTGGTTTGCATCCAAGCATTGAGATAGATAGATTGATTGATTTTTTTTTTTTTTTACAGTTCAATTAGTCTATGATGAGATATCATTTTCACTCTAAATAATTCAAAATAGTCTTGCTCAATAACATATGATTTTGCTAAAAAACAACAATGGGTGCCTGTTTCTTGCAAGGTTCATTGCCAATTTGATGACCAAAAAGCTTATACTATGACTATAACTTTCAAAGTCAAATCAGGTAGCCTCCAATTCCAACTTCAATACACACACCGTAGGCACCTTGGGTAGTTATGAAATACTCCTAATTCACAAAAATACATTTTTTTTTTAATAAAATCCTCAAATTTTTACCCATATTTTGTATGTATAAAAAATTTTAGTTTTTTTTAAATGTCATAATATAATATTATTTTAACTTAATAATTAAAAAATTATGTTTATTTTGTAATTTTAAAAATAAAAAATTAGGCACTATAAATTGATTTATTTACTTCACAAATGAAGAATATAATAGACGAAATAATTGTATAAAGCAGACAAAGCAGCTATAGATTGATTTATTTGCTTCACTAGTGAAAAATATAATAGATGAAATAATTGTATAAAGCAGACAAAACAGCTATAAATTAATTTATTTACTTCACAAATGAATAATATAATAGATGAAATAATTGTGAGATTTCGAGTTTGAAACCTCACACCTTTTATTGGTGATCCCTCTCCCCTTACATGTATTGTTGGAAAATATATCCCATATTAAAAATGTACACAAAGCCTGGTAAAGTATATTAACTATGAATTAATTATGTTTTATGTTAGTAATACTTAATGCTTAATATCCACCAGACTCCACGTTTGAATTAACGAAGTCAAACTTTGTATGCCATATTTCCATATTTAAAACATGGAAAAGCATCCTATAAGAATTCATGCATGCTCACTCCTCTCAATCTCATTGTTTCAATGAATTATGAAAGAAAAACAATTCTCATAGTAGGACTATTTGATTTCACCATGGATTTGGAAGGATGCTATTTCCTTTTGTGTTATTATTTTTTTATTTTTAATTTATTCTTAATATTTTTTTTTTGTCTAATATTTTCAGTATCTAATAGCCGCTAGACTCTAATTATTTTAGAGTTTGGAGCAAATTAACCTATAAAAGGGATAAAATTCTCATAGCGTTTATTTTCTCTATATATATAAAATATTAAATATTAAATTTTATATATCAAAATTTAGATTTTTTACCACTCAAATTAATAAAATGTTGATTTTTATTTTAAGATACAGAAATTATAAAGTTATGGTATGTGGACGACTTAAAAGGTAAATATATCTTTGTCCAAAAGGTATATTTGTTATGAAGTATTTTAAGTTTTAATTTGTATGTTGAGAAATTAACTTTGAAATTATTTTAGCATAATGACAAAATTATAGTGTAGACCGGAATGGGAATGCCTTTGAATGAATGTGTTAAATTGATCGAAATTAATCAACAACCATCAGAATTAATTGGAAGAAAATTATTATAGCTTAAATTAAATTTTAAATTCAAATTATAATGTATGCAATTACGTTAAATTAGTTGATGTCACTTAAATTTTTACCGATCTTATAGTTTTACCCGAATCTAATTAGATTAATGAGAGTTCATTGTTCAATAAAATTTGAATATCAATAATTTAAACGAAAAAATTGATGGAATTGAAATCCTTAATTATTTTAAATAATTTTATATTTGTCCTAGTAATTATATATTTTAGCTTTGAGCTCCCTAATATGATGTAATGACTTGGCTCTTGAACATTGATCGAAATAAAGCACCGAGAATTACATAACTTTAATCAATTTTCAATTATTTATTTTAGTTAATTTTCTTTCAAATTATGTAAAGAATAAGCAATTCCAATTTTTATGATTTAAGTTGGTGATTTGTTTATATTATCCCTTTAACATGACGATCCATGATAATGAAATGATTAATCTTCTCAATTAAAAATGAAAATATAGACGACTTGAAAGAGTTGTCCACCACCAAGGAGTAGCTGCCAGCTCGCCATGATCATGAATAACATTTACCATGTTGGGCTGTAATAAATCATATATTGATGGAGACCAGTGGGCATGGATGATTCGGTGTTTTGGGAAACAATTTGCAAGCCAGTCGGTCCGACTATAATGTATGTTGGTTTTTTTTTATTCTTTTGAAAACGTACATTGGTTTTCATAATCATTGTTTGTGTGATTTTCTCGTACATAAAAATAAAATACAATTAGTGGTGAATTTTACGCTTTGTGTATACTTTAAATAATATATATATTTTCAAATAATTTTATTAAATTAAAATTACAATTTAATTAAATATGAAAATGAGAACTTAAAAATTATTGTAATAATTTTATTTTATTATTTTTTACTAAGACATATATACTTTTTAATATGTATAGTAATAATAACAATTGAATAGATCAAATAAAATAAAAAAAATATAAAATAGTTAAAAAAATGATGTTTTAGTTAGAATAATATAATTTTTTTATGGAAATAAAGAGTAATGTTTGAGATTTAATAGAATTAGAGTGTTTTACCTAGAATAAAACATTTTTTTGTGTATTTTAAAATAAAATTTTTTATATTGTTTATAGAAAAATATTGCAAATTTTAATAATTTAACATATAAACTTTTAAGAGTTAATGTTGAATTAAGGGATAAACTTTTAGACTTGATGACTTTAGAAATCAATATTTAATGTATAAATATAGATTTTAAGTTTAAATTTTTACGTTAATTATTTATGAATATTGGTAAAAGTTTATTAATTTTACCGTAAAATAATTAAAAAGTTTATTACTGTTAAAATATTTCTTACTTACGTAAACTTTAACGTAGGTTTGGAGTTTTTATCTCTAATTAAACTGAAAATTTCGGAAAATTCTAAGGTGATTTTATTTTTTATTTACTTGGTTTTCACTTTACTTTCCTCGCCATTGGTTGAAAGTGTATTAAATCATCTAATGATGATTATCAACAAAGAACAATTTACTTTGTAAAAACCAAAGTAACCATAGACTACACCGAAAATTTCACGTCATGGTTGGACAAGGCCACCGTTCATCACGCCATTTGGCATTCTATATTTTTTAATTTTATTTTTACGATATTTAATCTTTTCTAATATATACAATTTGGTCCAATTATTTTTAGTAATTTTTTATAACTTAAAAATTAATATTAAAAATAAATATGCAATAAAAAAACATTATAAATGACAGTAGGGGGGGAATTCATTATTCTTCCTGAAAAATTGAAAATGGATTAGAGAGGGAGCTGCACTGCACACCCCTGCTATGCTCTGATTGCAAACATGATTTTGATAGATCAAAACACAACAAAGAATATCATATCATCATCAAGTGATTATTATTATTATTATTATTATTTTTTTGAGAATACATCAAATGCTTATTTGAAATAAAATGGAATGTTGATTAATAAATGTATGCTGGCGAAGCCTTTCGCTATGGGCATGATGGGGTTTCGGATTTGGGACTTTGTGTCCTCGTTATTGTTCCCTCTTCCGGTTGAATGTAAGGCCAAATAAAAAATAATATATGTATGTTGCACAACAATTTGAATTTTAACTCGAAGCATAAGAACCAGGCCCGGTTTGCCTTTGAGCCAAATGAGGCAGCTGCCTCAGGCCCCTTGTAAAGTTAGACCCCATATATATATATATATATATATATATATTATTTGTTTGTTAAGAATAATAGAAAGGTCTATTTTTTTATTTTTTTTTTGAAACGAATAGAAAGGCCTATTTGATCATTAAACATAATTGATGTTTCCTAAAGCAATCTAAAAGTCCTCTAACAAAAAAAAATCTAAAAGTCCTCTAAAAAACTAAAAAGCAATCTAAAAGTCAAAAAGATATGGGGATTTCATATCAAAAAAGCAACGGCAACATTTATTTTATTTGACCAAAAAAAAAAAAAACTAGATTGGTTAAATGGATTAAGTATATTATCTATTGAAAGTTCTATGCTAGATCATATTGATTATAAAACTTTAATAAGTAGTTTTGCAGCTGAAAAAGCAAGGAAGATAGAATGATTTTTTTTTTTTTTTACTTGATCTTGCCTCAAGCCTCAAATTTACTTGATCCGGCCCTGATAAGAACCTTTAATTTTCTGAAAGAAGAAATTTTAATTCAATTTTTTTGAGATGTTTTTACAGTGGTGGTTTACAAAAATGATTTTAGAATTACTAATTGCTAATAGGGAGATTCTTGCCTAGGTTGGGTGTATTGCACCCAATGGTAAGATCTAAGACAACACATCAAAATATTAGTAACTTCATTGATTAAAACAAAACATATATTTTGTGTTTTAAATCCTACCATTAGGTGTATATACAACCAGTGTAGGGAAGAATCTCCCTTCTTCCTCTTTGTTTCTTTGTTCGGATGACATTAAAACTAGAGTCCTAAGTGTAAATAATACTTTCCTTATTCTGCTTTATCTGCTGTTATTGCTGATTCTATAATACTTTCTAATTAATGCAGTTTGTTTTTTCTTCAAATAATAATAATACTTTCCTTTTTCAAAAAAAAAAAAAATTTCTTTTTCAATTCTAATAACCTAAAATTGCACAGACATAAATATGAAAATATAAAAAATTAATATAAAAAAATAATTTTTAATTAAAATGTCTATTTTATAAATTAAAATATCTAAATAAAATAAAAATATAAATAAAAAAATACTTACTAATTAAAATATACATGCATGATTCATCATAATGAATAACACCAGGAGGAGGTGTCACAAGTGGAAAAAAAAAAATCATAATAAATAATACCCATAAAATATTATTATTTTTATGAGCCCATGCTAACAAGTTGCAAAGAAGAATGGCTGCAAAACGACATCAAAGCAGTGGCAGAAAATAATGACAACAAATATTATATGCCTTCACATATTCTTTTATACGACTTGGTTCAAAAAAAAAAAATTCTTTTATACGACGTCGTGGCCCCCACAACCAACGATGACTACCTCATACACGTGGCATAAAGAAATAAAAAATATCTACCAAAAAGGACCCCGATAACCCAAAACCAAATTAAAAAAGGCACACAACTCCCAACCGACACGTAATTGCCACGTTTGCGAATCGGACAAACCGGTTTTTCTTTTGACACGTCACGCACCTCCTATATTTCTTTTTGCTTTTCTGTTTTGGCCTTTATAATTCATTTTTCCTAGTTTTTGTTCAGGTGCATTTTATAATTATTTTGATTTTCATAAAATAAAATATATTTTGTTAATAACCACCATTAGATGATAAAATACACTCTCATCTAATGGTTATTGAAACAAAGTAAAATATAAGTAATTCTAAATCAAAGTAACCATAGAATTTTCTTTTGTTTTTGTGTTTATAAAAGGAAAATAAAAAAAATAAACCTCCCATTTCATAGATAGTTATTAACTGATTTTTTTGTTCACTTATAGATAAAATACTTAAAAAAATGGTCAAAAATAAATAAGCAATATATATATATATATATTGCTTATTTATTTTTGACCATTTTTTAAATATTTATCTATATATATTGCTTATTTATACACACATGTTTAATGATATATATTTTTTTCATATTTCACTATTAGCAAATATATAATCATGGATTTAAAATTATAATCAAACATTATTCGTTGATTTTAATCCTGATTCGTAACTCGAAAATTTCTATGATATTTTGCTAATCGACATTACAATTCTTTAAAAATTAGAAAAAAAATAGAAATAATATTTAACATTATTAAAAATGTCAAAATATATTATATTTGTACATAAAAAATGTAGGCACACTCCTATGACGCTCACTAAAAGGATTTCCTTCTTTTATTGGTAGTAATTAAACATCTTTTTAATTCATTAAAAAAATTACTGAAACCAGTTGGTAAAATCTATTTTCATTTAAACATTCACATTAATTAATTAATTATTAAAATTTTTTTTATCACTTTTATAATTTCATTCAGAATGAATTAAATTAATTAAAATTCAGTAAATTTTAATCGTGTGATTGAAACTAAACCTTTTTTTAAAAAGATAATCTTCTTAAACATATTGTTATGGTCCATCGCCGTCACGGAGCAGCTGCTACATGAGAGGAGTGCTAACAAACGCAAAAATAGTCAACTATGAATAAATCAAGGAACTTTTTTTTGAACAACGAATAAATCATGAAACTTGTGAGCACAGAAATGTATGAACTTTTAGGTAATACCATTAAGATAGATGTGGACGGCCAAACAGCGTATTAAACTTAGGCTTAATACATAGTTTTACCCTTTATCCCCTCGTGTATGCATACGTTAGTACACGCATATATATGTACACGCACGTGCGCATGCGCGCTCGACTGAATCCTGTCTTTATGGCTGTTTAAGGGGGTTTTATCCTATCTTTAAACACTTTTAGAGCTAATATAAACTTTACACAATTAACTTTTAACATTTCTTAATTTTTATTATTTTTTATTTAATTTTTAAATTTTTATTTTAAATTTTTTTCACCTTTTAATTTGTAATTTTAATTTTATTTAACTTATGAAATATCAAAACGAATAAAAATTTAATTTTAAATGATTTTAAACACATAAAATGTTAAAGTTGACTTCGAAACAATATAAATAAAATTAAAAATTAATATCAAAAAAGTTATAAAAAAATTTATTTTTATTTATATTCTCTCTTTCATTAAATATAGTTTTAGTCTTTATAAATTACTCTTGTATTTATATTAACATTAATTCAAAAAATATTTCAATTTTATATATTGTAGGGATTAAATATATTTAAAATAAAAGTTTAAAGGTTGAATAGAACGTAATAAAAGTTAAATAATGTTAGAGATTAATTGAGTAAAGTTCAAGGGTGAAACTGTGGATTTGGCTATTAAACTTACATAGGATATGTTAAAGCTAGAAGATAGTGTAGATTATGTGCCAAAAAAAAATAATAAATAAATAAACTTGTTCAAAAATAAATAAATAAAATTAAAGTAAATTAATGAATGAGGACCATTTCTAGCAAATAAAGAGTGAAAAAAATATTTCATGGTACCAATGTTTATAAATATTTTATGTAATATAGTTAATTTTTATTAATTCTTTTTATCCCAAAATTATAATTTTTTAAAACATCGCTATAGACTTAGTTTGTTAACATAATTAAAATAATTAAATTAATGTATTTTTCTAATATATTTTTTCATTATATCATATTATTAAAATTAGATTATTTATATAAAATGTGCACTAAATAGGAATTAGTTAATAAGTTACTAAATTAATTATTGTTAAAAAGTGATTTATTTATAAGGGTGGGAGGTATAAGGTTTGAACTCTATTATTGTCAATTTTTTAAATTATTTTTATCTGATTTAAAATGAGATGACTAATTCCTATTGTGCATCCAATCAATATGGTCATCTAATTTTCATATTAATGAAAAAAGTGACTTATAATCTAAAATGCAAGAAAAAAAATAAATCTACATGGAAAGAGTAATATAATATAAATCTATTGAGTTTTTTTTTTTTCAATTTATGTGCTACAAAAAATCTTGTAATTTTGGCTTGAGTAAATTACATTTTCCCCAATGTTTTTGACTGTTACACTATTTCATTCCTGACTTTTGAAAAAATATTTATTTATCCTTATATTTTATTCCGTTAACACTCATTAGTCCTTTATGTCGGGGATGAAATAGTACAAGGATAAATAAATACAAGGATGAATAAATATTTTTTAAAATGTTAGAGATAAAATTGTGTAATTGACCAAAACACGGAAAAATTTATAATTTATCTTTTTGACTTTCACTGTGTATTGTAGCATGTGGTTAAATTTGTGGTATATACATAAATATTTTATACTTTATCAATAAAAATATGACAGATATTATATATATATTATATATAACATAATATATAATATAAAATTATTATGGGATGGTAAAAGTAGAGTGTGTAGCGTTGCAAAATCAATTGTACAATATTGACTACTAAAGTTTTCTACAAGACGGCTTAAATAATACATAAAGTTTGAAGTCAATACTTTGACAAAATAGAGTCGGTATTGGGCTTGGCAGTTCAATTTCTAAGTTGAAACATCAAATAGGAAATTTTATGTCAATTTCCCTTTGACAGCACGACATCATGTAACTAACTATGTATATACACACATTAGTCAATTAAAAAGAAGAAAGGAAAAAGAAGAATCTCTCTAGATACGCTTTAAATTAGAATCTTGAAATGGTATCATGAATGTGACTTATTTAACACACGTCTCGAGTTCAAATTGTGGCGTACTTATACAGTTATATTAAATTATTATTGAAAATTTTTGACATTATTTATAGTCCTACATACGAGAATTGAATTAATAAAAATTTAATGAACTCTAAATATTAGTAATTATCAGTCCACTTTGACCAAGATGGTTCTTCATCTTGTACGTGGGATGTGGCATATGTAGAGGTGGGGTTCAAATCCCCACTCCCCACCTAGATATAAAAATTGTTCAAAATAGTAAATATTAATAATTCAAACTTTAAGTCGCAAAATAAGTAAAACACAGTGTTTTTACTCCTTAATTTTCTTTCTCAAAAACCTATATAGAAACTTGCATGAATTTCTTGTATTGAATATGTCAAAAGAAATATTAAATTCTATAAGCCAAATGATTACATTAACCTCATGCAACCATAAGAAAATATTATGTTTATTATTATTATCATTATTATTTTTTGGTTATGAAAAATAAATATTTTAAATTGAAATAAGCTTACAAGTTATTCAAAATTATTCTAACGTTATGTCGATTTAGTTGCACTTTTCTATAGGCAACATGTAGACATATTGAAATTCCGGGCTCATGTTGGGCTGGCATCGAACCTGCTGGACTTTTCTAAAACTTCAAGCTAAAGCCTGTTTGAGTTCGCTTGTATTCTTAGAAATTCACTTAACAAATTTTCAGCTTTATAACCAAATTTTCGTTTTTACATTCATTTGTAAAAATTAAACAATATATGTAATAGAAGATATTTGAATTGTTGAGATTTCAATATATGATGTTTTTAACACTTAAAATTTTCATCTCATAATTCTTATTCCATTATAACAAATTCTTTTATCCACATTACCTTATTAAAAGGTAATGGACCGTTCCAACTCCCCCCACACTTAGAATTACAATCTAATTTTCATCAGTACTCAAATCAACAATTTTGTTAGAACCATATCTCGCAACCCTCTCATCAATCCACTCTCTCATATCTTTCAACACAAGATTTGCATTCTCATCAGGCTCACCTTGTACCAAAGAATGATACATACCCTCATACAATTTCAAGCTCTTATCTTCACTGGAAGCTTTCTCGTACAATAATTGGGATGATGTAGGGCACGTGACCCCGTCCGCGGTGCCGTGTACCGTCAAAAACGGCACCGTAACCCGAGAGAAATTATCCTGTACATACTGGCACATTCTAGCAAGTTCCCTCATTGTCCCAACTCTAGGCTTGCCTGTGTATCTTCTGGGATTTGAAGCGATGATCTTGAGCTTTTCAGGGTCCTTGATTGCTTTTCCTACCATTTTATTGTCCGGCATTGCTGCCCACGTATCAGCTAATCCAAAGAGGAGGCCATACATGAACAGATGTAATTTGCTAGGTTTCATTGGTTCTGGGATCACAAAAAGTGGGGCAGAGAAAATCAGGCCCGTCCACGTGTTGGGTTCTGATTGGAAATACATTAGAATCGTTGTTAGCCCACCCATTGATTCACCAAACAAGAAAGCTGGTAAATCCTTGTATGGTTTGCTGGAACGCACATGCTTGAAGAATGCTAAGGACGTGGCTGCAATTTTCTCCATGTCACCTATACAAGCCCATACAGATTCAGCCTTCTAAAATAGAATGATTTTTTTTTCTTCTTATAAAAATGCCCAAAAAGAAAAAAATTGTTAGGAAAAATTTCATTCATCATTAACAAAAATAACAAATAGATTAGGTGATTCTTGATATAGTAATAACATTATAAATTGGATTAGTTTTTTTAATTAATAAGAAATTTATGACCTAAATATTAATAAATTGTATAATATTAATAACTTTATTTAAATTTAATGAAAATTAATTTCACATATGAACATAATAGAATGCGAAGCTCGTAATTAATGCTCTTTGAAGAGCAATAACTATATGAAGTGGTTAATTTCTAATGTCAAAAGGAGATAGAGGGAAACGGGTTCGATCCATACTCTTCATAACAAGAAGTCTACATTTTTACTTACGAGGGACTAATTAGTGCATTAATTAAGCGATAAAATGTAAATTTATTCAAACTACTAAACTCAAATATGAAATTTCTCTTCTTTAATTCCAAAACATTTCTATTATCATGGCTGCTAAATAGCGAGAAAAAAAATTTTAATTTTTCTCTATCATGGCAAATCTAATTTTCTCAAATTCACAAGAAAAACAATTTGAATTTAAGAATTTATACTAATCACATCATAATTCTGCCTAAAGTATGAACCCATCATCCATCCAAATTACATTAAATTAGCGGATAATTAAATTTCATGTATAACATAATACGAGAATTGAATTATAATCTTTTTAATGCCTTCAAAGAATTTTCATTACGCTCAACCTTCGCCTTCTCTTCTAACATATTAACAAGTCCCATTTTTAAAAAAATTACCCAACTTTCGCCTTAGTAATTAAAATCATGTAACAGTAAATATGATCCAAGATAGTTACGAAAATAGAAAATTTACCCATGTAGCAACGCAGACCGTCGGATCTACCATGGCCAAGAAGATCGGCGGCAAAAACAGCATAACCCCAAGTAGCATAATTAATGCAAATCTTTTGGAACAGCCAACCTGTATCTGATCCATAACCGTGAGTCATGTATACCGTAGCTTTGACTTTTCGATCCAACGGTATAAAACTCTGCGTGAATAGCTTTCCATTAGGCGTCTCAAAGTACGATTTACTGTTTATCACTCCCTGCGACGCATAGTACTCCTCCTCCGGCGCATCTCCCCAGAAATTCGTCGCCGTTTCGACCTGCTGGTGCTCCGTCTCGGATGGCATGCTGGTGCGATGTCGTTTATTCGGTGCGAGCGCGAAAATAATACGAAGGAGCTCTTAAAAAGGTTCTTTTTCGTTCACCAACTATTTGTGGGGTCCACGGATAGTGGGTGGGAGTTGGTGTGAGCTGAACTTTGATGACAATTTCTCAAAATGGGACCTACCAATAGAGTAGGTCTGTTAACGTTTTTATGTTGATGATCATTTACTAGCCGTTGGATATGATGGCGTTGTTTGGCGTTTCCATAGATCCGAAAGCATGCGAACTGAATTCTACGGATTATAACTCCACCTACCATTGTGACATATTAGTTCATTTAATGCTTTTATAATTGATAGGTTAGGCAATGCTAAACACTGTTCAAAACAAAAAAAAAAAGAGAATTTTTGATGCAACATGATGTTTGAGTGGGAGAATTCTTGATACAACAAGATGTAAAATCAACTAATGAATTAACCACTAAAGTTCAAAAAAAAGAAAAAAAAAATTAACCACTAAATATACATCATTATTATAATTATAAAACTAATCTCACAAACTAAAGTATATAATCCAAAATAATTTAAGTTTTTTAGAGAAATATACAATTTTTATCATTGTGATTTTGACTTTATGACATAACTAATCTTGTAACTTTTTTACAATTCGATATTAAAACAAAAAGAATGTTTAATTGTGAAATTATTTGCGTTATATTTTTAATTTTATTATGAATAAAAAATAATTTTATTATTGAAATTGAATATTATATTATTTTTTTTAAAATAATTATAATATTAGTTTATAAGACATTAAATTGTAAAAAATAAGAACATGGGTTCTTAAATATTATAAAAAATAAATTATAGGATTATATTTTGTTATAAGTCAAAATAATCATGATTGTACTTTTCCATTTTTATTTTAACTTTATAACGCAATATCTCGGTATTAAATTTTCATATGATTTAAAAAATGAAAGCTATTTCATGTCGTTAGGGGTGAGCATCGGTCAGTTTCGGTTCAAACCGAATCGAAAATTGACCAAATCAACAATTGAAAATATACAAAATTTCAAATCAAAATTGAACCGAATATATATCAAAATCGAGCTATTTATTAATTTTATTTTTTAAAATAATTTCTAAAATTTTTATATATCAATTTAATATTTTTTTGTAAAATTTATTCATTAATAATATAACTATAAATGTTTTTTGCTTATAATCTTAATATTTACACATATTTTTCTAAGTTAATATATTTTATATAATATTTTATATATTATTTTATTATATATATAAATATTTCGATTTTTGGTCGGTTAGACTCTAAAACCGAACCGAAAATCAATAATTGTATTTTACCAATCAAATGAACCAAACCGAACCGAAGTTTCCTCATCAACCGAACCATTTTGAGTAAACAGTTCGGTTTGGTTTGAAAACTTTGGTTTGGTCGGTTCTTGCATACTCCTACATGTCGTATAGTATGTTGATGTTTAATTTGCCTAACCTCCTTATTGATCAAAGAGTACTTTAAATTTTTTTTTCTGATTAAAAAATGAAAAATTATATATGAATTTGATCCTTTGAAAATGGAATCCAATTGAGGTATTATAAACTCTTTTTTTTAACAATTGGGAGGTCAAAGAATAAGGGGAATTAAACTCATCATAAACTCTTCTAAAACTAGTAATAGCTTTTATATTCAAATCAAATATTATAATTTTAGCTTACTATGGCCTTTGCATACAAATTATACATATTATTTCTTTCTCATTAGGATATCACACCAACATTCCCCTGCGAATAGCTTAACTAGTAAAAAGTGTGAACATTCGATAGAGAAGAGTAGAATTCGAACCCCTGCTCCCTTTCTTTTCCCCTTATGACTGAAAATTTAACCATTTATACTAGTTGTTCAAAAAAAGATGTCACACCAACAAGTAATAGATTTTAGAGGTGGCTTGTATGAACTTTACAAGTGATCGTTATTGATTCCCACCGTGTAGTACTATAGTTTCCCAAAACACTTAGCTCTGCACTCAATTTAGCATATAGAGCTGACATGTTACTCTAATACTATTTATAAGAATTCGTCTTCTTCTTGAATGAAGTTGTTTTCCTCAAAAAAAATAAAATCGTCTAATAAATTATTGATCCAATACCTTTGGATGGAACAAAGCTTGTCCAAATATCAAAAAAATCAACTTTTATTGCCAGTAATTGCTTATTAAAATCATCTCCATAAAGTAGTTCAAGTAATAAAATGTGTGAATATCCAAATGTAAGGAGTAAGATTTGAATTTCTTTCAAAAAAAAAAAAAAGATTTGAATTTCCGTCTTTTACTCTCTCTTCTAGTGAAAAATTAAATAGTTTACGTGACAAAAAATATAGATTTCTAAAGAATAGGATTTGAACTCCCTTACAACGTGTAGTTGGAACGTGGGCTTGCAAACCATATACTGTCAATAGGCCCATTAACCTCCTCTCTTTTTTTTTTTTTTGATGAAAGAGCATCAATAAATTGATAAAACCAACAGATAATTTGATTTCAATCTAATTCACATACATTTCTATATCAAGCTTAATCAGTTCATATGCATATGATGCAGCTTTAAGTATTCTGAAATTTAAATCAAATGAATCTATAAAGAAATAATTTTTTCAACACGTATATAAAAAATCTACATGGTCTATAAACACATATATTCCATACATGAACAAGATGACCTCATTCCTTCTAACATTTTTCCCAATATATTTTGTGGCTCAAACATGAACAAATTGTTACCGTGTCACCAATTGTAAATTTTTTAAAAGAAAACAGAGAAACCAAAACAAGCGACACAAACATTTCAACAACCTTCTCTTCATCTCAAGACAAAAAAAAAATGAACAATTGCATCACTTCAAAGTTCAAATCCAACTCAACAACTTGTCCTATGGATTTCTTGGCTACCGCAATTCAATATTCATACGGCAGGTTTTGCTTTATAGATGCTTCACTCAATCTTTCAAACACAAAGAAAATGACATAGCTAAGTAGACTATTATAAACATCTTTTTCTCACTATCACAAATTCATATCGCATCTCATTACTTTGATTAGAGACCACAATTAGTAACTCATTAGTTCTTAATCATAGAGATATAACATCAACTTTGATATGAAGTGTTGTGCAAACTTTTGGGTTTAATTCACGATTTTTATTTTTCTTCTAGTGTGGCTCGTATTAATTTTTATCAGTATATTCAAAAAAAAATCTATTACATTATTCATGAATTATTTTTAATAGTATGCACACTGCCGACTTTGGGCGTAGGCCTATATATATATATATATTATAATTTTGTGTTAAAAATAATAGTATTTCAATTAAAGTAAAATTGTAATTAAATTAATACTATCTATTTAAAAAAAACTACTAATAAATTGTTTATTGGCTAAGATTAGAGTATTTTATTGGGAGTATAACTATTAAGAATATAACCATTAAAAGTATATACATACATATTTTTTTTGAACCGTTTAACGTATATATTTGTGCTCTATATGAAAAATAAAATTATCTTCAAATATTTCTACTATTTAAAATAGAATATTATTCATGTTACTGTAGCTTCAGCTGAAAGGACTTTTTCAAATTAAAATTAATAAAATTTTATTTATGTTCAACTACGTAAGAAGAAATATTTAATAATTTAGCTATATTATCAATTAAAAAAGATTTAGTTTTTAAACTTGAATATTGTGTTTCAAAATGCAAAGAAAAATAAATTTTAAATAATTCTAACATTTTTTATTATATTAAAAAAATTATCTAGGACCCCGGACATCCTTGAGCCGGCCCTAAGTATGCACATATGCAAAAATGTTTAAATCATCATATACAACTAAATTTTTAATTTAAACGTTCAATTGAAGAAAATATACTATCATTTTCCTTTCATGCTCTAGTTAATTTATGCAATGATGAAGACTAATTTGACTAATTTTATAAAGGATGTTCCCTCTCCCTTCAAATTTGAATTAAGAATCAAAACTAATCATAGTAGTGTAGAACAGGTCATATTAAAATGATGAAAAAAAAATCATTTTGTACTATGATAATGACTTAAGTTATATATATATATATATATTTATATAAATTTATCTATCTTTACAACTAGGAAAAATGCCCTTTTTATATGGGAATTTTATTGTTATTTTTTTGTATAGGAAAATTCCAAAGAAGGTAATGACACGTACTGATAAGTTCCTGCAAGGTTCTTCTCAAGGTAGGTTGGTGGTGACTGCAAATCTGTAACCTGCAAAGTATAGCTAGTAAAGGGACCACTATATTCTAATATATATTACATAAAAAAAAAAAAGGCAAATTAATTAATTTTATTTTCCATCCTTTTTGGTGGTTGAGGAATTAAGAAAAAAACCCATGAAATAATTTAAAAATATTTGAGAGTTTAATGGTTGCTGTTGTTGATTTTAAATTTTAAAAAACTTTAGGATTAATTTCCAAAAAAAAAAAACTTTAGGATTATGGACAATGCTGGCTTTCATTTCTTTTTAGATGTCACATGGCTAGCAAAAAAGTTTCAACAAGTGATCTTCTTCTCTCCAATCAACTAATCAAACCACCAGTAGGGTCAATTTAATTTTCAAACAAAAAGATTAAACAAGAATATCCAAAGGAAAAAAAGAAAATAAAAAGGTGCTCAATAACTTAATAGTGTACAACTCATTCTTATAAGACAATTAATTTCATATTCATTTTTTTTACTCACAATTATCAATATTTAAAATTTATTAGATTTTAATTAATTCAGTTCAGTTATACAGAAATATAAAAAAATGATAAAAGTTTCAATAACTAATTTAATATGACTGCATATATCATGATTTAAATTCAAAACATTACTTAAATAAGAATAGTCTCTACCAACTTATTTGACAGTTCGTAATTTCATACCCACTCATGATATGAGATATATGAGACCATGGGTTTCTTAGCTAAAGTTGAAGGGTTCAGAAAAAATAATTCTTTTATTTATGGTTAATGGTATATAGTGCAAAATAATTTTGTCAGTTAATGTGTATAATCAAGAATCTATAATTCTCCACTAGGACCAACTGATAGATATGCTTAAGACTGACACCTACAAGTGGCCTAGTAGTCAACAATTGAAATTATTCATCTTCAGAATCAAATAATCCATTATTGAGGTATCTAATTGGAACCAAAAAAAAAGTAAATGAAGTCATTTAACATCAAGTCTGAAAAGGAAATGGAAGTAAACATGTACCATTGCTTCTCTTTGTGAATTGTTGCATATATATGGACCATTAAGTGTAGTGGCCAAGTTTTATGGGTTATTTATTTCAAAAAGCCATAGATATTGCACTATATGGATCAAAAAAATATATATATATCATGCCACTAAAAAAAGTAAACCTTGGGAAGGGTTAACTAAATTAACCTTTGATTATTATTATACCCATTTACATGTGAAAATTTTGGTAGTTAAATTGAAAGATAAGATATTATAAGATTTGAATTTAAAACAATAAACAATAAACTATGGTCCATGAATCTAACCTTTCTTTTCATGAAATGTCTAGCTTGATAGATGATAAAAAATGGTCTAACTATTATATATTTTAAAGATGTCATAAAATATAAAAAAATAATTTTTATTATTATTGATTTATAAATTTAAAATTTATCCAATATAAAAAAAAAAGTAGCTACCTTCTTTCATATAGTGATTCCTTCTTTCTCCTCGCTGGACTATGACTGGAGCGACGAGCTAGTGCTACAGCGACCATTTTCTTCCAGCAGCCATTGCCAACGTCGGGTTGGAGATTCCAAGAGCGACTGGATTTGGATCGATAGTAGAAGCTTGTCTTCATTTTCGAACTATCCTCACCACCGGACTTGCAACATCTCCGGAATGGTGCTGGTTGCTTTTTACTTACAACCATATTCACTTATTTATTTGTAATATAATAGAAAAAAACAGAAAAGAAGAGAAAGAAAAGTGGGTTTTGGCCAAAATAGCCAAACCCACACTAAGGAAACCATAAGCTTCTGAAGAAAACCATAACAAGAAGAGAGAACTTTCTCTCACTAAAAAGCTCACCTACGGGAGCACTAAGCAGCTATGCTAAGGCAGGGTTTTATAGTGATTCCTTCTTTCATATAGTGATTATGTTTTTTTTTAATTATCTCTAATTTTCATTAGTTATAAGAGTTTCAATTAATTCGGGTCGAATTGAATAGATCTCATAAAAAGAATAAAGTTTTTTCGTTATTTAGGCTTCGTTTGTTTGCGAAAAATATTTTTTCTTATTTTTCAGTGTTTGGATTACCAAAAAAACAAGTCAAAGGATGTGATGTTTGTGCTAAGGGTGTGCCAACCTAGTTGGAATGCCCCAGTGCACTTCTTGATGCTATAAACTCTAAATCTTCATAATAAATAAATAAATAAATGGTTAGTCAACGAAAAATAACTTAAAAATAAGGGAAAATGATTTCTCATCCTTAAAATAAGAAATCAATTTTCAATGCTTAAAAATAAGAGAAATTTACCTAAAATGCTCATCATTTTTATTTCTTACTTCAGTTTTGCCTTTTTTTCTTTTTTATTGTCTCCTTATTTTTTCCTCCTCTTATTTTTTTTTATTTTATCCTTATTTTGTTTCTTCTCTCCTTCTTTTTTCTTTTTCCTCTTTTTTATTTTTATTTTCTCCTTATTTTTTGGCTTCTCTTGTTTTTTTCTCCCCATTTTTTACCTTCTATCCTTCTTTTTTTCCTTTCCCTCTTTTTTTATTTATTTTTGTTTTCTCATTCTTTTCTCTTTTCCCTCTTTTTTATATTTTTATTTTTTCATTCCTCTTACCCTTTTTTTTCCTTTCACTCTTTTGAATATATTAATTTTTGTATAGATTTTGTATTATAAAGAAATAATTTGTAAAAAATATATATTAGGTTATAAAGAGATCATTTATAAAAAATATATACTAGGTCCATTACAAAGAGATAATTTAAATAATAAAAAGTATTGATGTAACAAAATATGATTGTTGCTTCCAAATATAGAAAAATATTTTCTCTGAAAATATTTTTCGCAAACGAATAGAGCCTTAATTTTTACGTAAACAAAATTTGGAGTCAATTTTATGTTTTCCATTGACGATAACTTTCAATATAAGTTGTCTTTGTTTTTGTTGTGTCTAGAAACAGAAGGCAAAGGCAAGTTGCAAAAATTTGCAGGCACACTTGTATATATTATAATGTTTGTTAAGGGAAGGAAATGAGCCGAATAATGGATTCTTCTCCTTTTTCTTTCTTTTCTCTATTTTTCTTCAACCAAAATTCCAAAGCTGAAGGAATCTGTTACGCATCTCTAACAAATTCAATAATCTTAGATGGAAAGTGACAAAAAATAATTGAATGGACCCAAAAACCTTGCAACATCAGCACCATTGCAGAGATCATAGGCTTTCTTTCCAGAGATATTTGCCTTTATGTCACATTTTCATGTTTTTGGTCTTCCTTTTGTCTTTTTGTGCTGCTTGGAAAAAAAAAAGTAAAAAAAAAAAAATTGTTTCTTTTACCATTTTACTTTTTCTTTTTTAGAAAAGAATTATTCTTTGTAATTTCTTTTTTAAAAATGCATAGACATAGATACCCTTTGTAAAAATTGAAATAAACATAAATAGCACACACACAAAAACAAAAATTGAAGAAATAACTTTTGATTGAAGTATTTACTTTTTAAATTGAAATATTTAGATAGCATAAATAAAAAAAATTAAAATACAAGTATAAAAAAAATGCATACTAATTAAAGTATACATCCATTATTAAATTAAACCATAATAATGTTAGATAAAATTTCATAGGGAAATGATGCAAATATACTTTTACTAATCTCACATCAGCTTTTTATATCTTTCAAGGTGCAAATACACCCTTATCATTTTAAAAATGACACATTTATTCCCTTTTTATAAACGATATTAATTTTTACTGTTAGTGGAATCTGTTGTGTCTAACATGTATAAAAAAAATATTAGTTAAAGGTACATTTTTATCCCTAACGTTTATACTAAGGAATAAATTTACCCTTAAAGAAAATTTAAACTCCTCGTTTAATGAAAAAATGTTAAAGTCCAATTTATTTTCCATGCTTATAAAATTTATTAATGTTAATATGATAATAAATAATAGTACATAGAATTTTTTATGTGAATTTATTTTTTTAAAAAATTGTATAAGTTGGTAACCCATTTAAAAATTTTAAAAATTTTAACAAATATTTTTATATAGGATGAGATGGATTTTTAAAAAATATTTTAATTATAAAAAATAGAATGTGATGAATTTATACAATTTTTAAAAAATATTTACATAAAAAATTATATGTAAATTTTTTTAATATCATATTAGCATTGGTACGAGTATCTAAAATAAATTGTACTTTAACACTTTTATTAGGTGAGAAGTTTAAATATGTTTTTTTTTAAATTATATTTAAATACTTATAATTTTTTTAAGGATGAATTTGCATTTTAATGTAAACATTAGGAATAAAATACACTTTTATCTAATTTTTATATATATATTAGATATAATAGATCCCACTAACACTAAGAATTAACGTTATTTATAATAGAGGTCTAAATGTGCCGTTTTAAAAATAATAAAAATATATTTGTGCTACGAAAAAAATACAAAAAATTAATGTGAAATTAAAATAAAACATTAAGAATGTATTTGTAGTTTTTCCCAATTTCATATGTTTGTATGGACTTCATCCCTGGCTCTGAGGTATTGCCTCTATGGTAATAGATTAGCCAGCATTTCTAGAAGAATTGAAAGCTTTTGAACTTTTTATATATTAAAATTTGGTAATTTATATAAGTAAAACCAAAAAAACAAATTATATCTAACAGTCAAGTAATTTACATGGTCAGCCTGTTTAAGCAAGAAGGGTGACACCTGACCTCTCCTTATTTTACAAAATTAAAGTATTTTTTTCATCTAAACTAAATTCTAATTAATTTAGTTTAATCTGTATAAAACTATAAAGACAATAATTTTTTTTTAATAATTAATTTAACGTAATTGTATATAATATATTTCAAACTTAAAAACATCGCTTAAAATGATAATAGTTTCCTTTAAGCTGATATTAGTGGTTAATTTAATGAAAGCAAACCAATAATACAGCACTAAATAGAAAAAAAAAATTATCAGCCAATTTAGTTGGTAATCTAGTATGGCAACATGTGCACACTCAACAAGTCATGAAATTTGAAATATTGATATGAAGAAAATTAAATTCCAACACACTCATTGAAACATGCAACTTGTGAATCACATTTTTGTCTCTACCATAACCAATAAACAAAACATTTCATTCTGAGACAAAAATAACACTTGAAGAAAAATATACATAGCAAAACAAAATTGATAATAATTTAAAACATATTTGAAATTGGAATCCTACCTTGAAACAAAAATCTCCAAAGTCATATATTAATGTATTTTTGGTCAGTTTTGTCTGTTGAATTATCATATTATATTTAATCCTTTGGTCTTCTTTTGACTTTTTTTGCATGTTATCATGTCCCAATTTCAAAATCACTATTTGTCCTAACAAAGAAATATTCATCACCCAAGAAAAAAAAAACAATCATTCTTTGGGGTGATTTTAAAAATAAAATAAAAAGAAAAATCATATTTTAGACTTCCATGGAGTTTTGTGCTTGATACAAGTAACTGAGAGTGTGTCATGATAAAGAGTGAACCGTGCTTTAAATCTTTATATTTTTTTCGGGGCTCAATGCTATATCATGTGATACAAGTATGATTCATATGATAAACTATATGTAAAGTAATTTTTTGGCATATGCTTTTCATTTTTAAATTAATAATGATAAAATTTAAATTTGTAATCAATAACTATTAGCATCTGCTAGTATGAAATTGTAAGTGACATTTCGAACTTGAGGCATAGTCTATAAATATTTGTTGGAAGAGTTTTACTACTATTATGATCCAATGTTAGTAGTTGAGGAAAAAATAAATTTTTATTTTTTTAAAAAAATTGACCTCAAAACTATTTTTTGTTAAAATATAAAAATATTATTAAATTATTTCAAATGAGAAAACCTAATATAAAAACTGTATATTGTAAGACTATATCATTGAATGAAAATAAAATTCTAGCTATTTTGGTGTTTTGTTATTATCCATAAAAAAAAGTTAACTAAAAAAACTACAATTATCTAAATAGAAGTGTAAATATTTTCTTCGTAGTTCATAAGAAACAAGAAAATTTTTATATCAAAAAAAAAAAAAAAAAAGAAACAAGAAATTTTTGGTCGAAAAACTTGAATTTGCATTAGTAAAATTAGACATGGATTGGCAAGTATAGGTAGCTACTAAACACACATACACACAAGGGCTCAAAAAGAATGTTGTGTTATGAAAACGAAGTAACTCATATGATAGCTATAATGATAGAAAAATATAGCACCTACTCATTCTAATTCCTAAAGAAAAAAAATATATATTAGCAAGTGAAGGATTGGCCATGCTCACCAAAAGGCAAAAAGGTTCAAATTTTACTGTAATTAGTTTATAAAATTAATTTTTATGTATTTAAATTATTTTATTTTTTAATTTAAAATATTAACATTCAAAATTCACTAAATTTTGACTAATTTAATTCGATCTTAACATATTCCAATAATTAATTTAATACGATCGCATACATTAAAACTTGAATATAAAATATTGTCTAAACGAAAATTGCCATGCTAATTGATTCTAAAGATTATTGGTTAAACTTGTTTTATTTTTTGTGATTGTGTAATATATTAATATTTAGAATATTTTATTTTTTATTAATAAAAAATTAATTGGCTGAAAAGCTACGACAGGCAAGAACAATAAGGACAGTGAAAAATCTGACCTTTTTCACACCCACCAAACCTTTTCTTTAAAAAAAATTGGCTTTATTTTGGACCAATTCGTTGTGTTGTTTTGCAACCTTTAGCATATAATGGCAAGATTTTTGCAAATTTCAACACTGCTGGCTTGCTGGCTGGCTGGCCGTTGCAATTGTGACGCAGACTAAACAGAAAAAAACGCATAGTATAGTAGTGCTGTTTCATTCAATGTGGAATCCAAGAGATCTCCGGTTTATTCCAAGATTAGGGCATTTGTCTTTTTGGATCCTCTCCTTTGTTTGGTTAATTATTTCTCGAACCCTATACTATACTAAGATACCCTTAAAGAGAAATTACTACTTTGACTACTTTCTTGTTGGCGATGCTATCATAATATTTAATAATAATAAATTATATTTTTACCAATATTTATTGATTCAAATAGTAAGAAATTTGGTTCTTTTAAGTAAAGTTTCGAATTTGGGTTTAATGTATAAAGAAAACATATGTGCGGAGAGTTTTGCTCTCATTATGTGTCCATCCGGCTTAAACTCTAAATTAGTCAGAGCCATTGTAGCTACTGGATATTAAGACCATTAAATGCAAATATATATATATATATATATATATATATATATAAAGTATACTTTTTTCTATAAATATTTTTTGATTCAAATGAAAAAAAAAAGTGAATTCCCTTAAATGAAATCTTAGATTTGTATGAAAAAAATAGGTATTTGACTTGAACTTTAGAATAGTTAAAATTCTTGTGTTTTATTTAATTTTTTTTTTATTTTTTTACATAATATTTATTTATATTTTGAAGAAGTATCATATCACAAAATGACACTTGTTGTTTTAGTTTGATGTGCAAATTCTTTCACCAACCGGTTGCTTAACTAACAAAGAGTCCAAGCATGTGAAACAATTAGGTACATAAAAAATGAAACTATAATTTGTCAACAAACTAGTGTTTTTCATTCTTTGAAATAGAAAAAATTTGGTAATTTTGTTGGCTAAGGGTACTGTAGTAAGGTACAAAAATGTCATGGGACCTTATCAGATAAGCATAATATTCATGTAAATACAAATACATTACACAGTTGGCAAAGTGGATGATAACTCATCTGCCATACAATTCGTCTACCTTCTAACTGTAGTAAGCCTAATTTCAATCAATCAACATTCTCCATCATCTCTTCAGTATCAACCAGGAGATTAAAGGCAAAATCTTCCTTCCTTTGTTTTTTTTCTAGAATGCTATGCTATATTCAATTATTATTCATTGAATTTGAGGATAATTATATATCTCTATTTCACATAACAGCTAAGGCAAGACCAAGAATAGTCACATTATGCAACAAATTCTTCACCTAAAAAAATTGTCAATTTCGGTAGGGAGTTTTTTATTTTTTTTTTCAATTTTCCAAAGAACACCTATATTAACTTACCCAATTCAGGTTCAAAAAAAAAAAAAAAAAATTACCAAATTATTTTTACATTGTTGTCCACCATGGATTAGGTCTTGAATAATAGTAATAATAATAATAATAATCCTAAAAATTAGAGATTTAATTTTTATACTAAAGTCATGATTATATAAAAAATTTTAGAGATTTTTTTTTTTTGATATTATACATGGAGAGCTGGTAAAGAGAAAGTGACAACTCAATTTCTAGTAACCCATAATGCATATTGAAAACTTGAATTCAAGACTACACAGGCAAAAAAAAAAAAAAAAAGAAGAATGTGAATTGTGTTGAATGTTATTAATCTACATATAGATAGAAGGATTAAATAAATTAAACATATTAAAAGATCATAGAATATAAGATAATTTTTATCAAAATAAATAATTTTTTATAATTTAAAAGATAAAAATGATGTAATTAAATATACGTTTAAGATACGGTTTAATTAAGATATTAAGATTTTGTACAATAAAATAATATAATTATACAATATCTAAAAATATTAGTTTTAAAATAATATTTTCATTTAATAATAAGTTGTAATTATATAGAAAATTAATATTAAAATTCAAATTTCACTAATTTCTCATCTTGAAAAAAAAAAAAAGCTAATTTTGAAAACATGAATAACAATAAAAATTTTGAGAAAAGAAACAAAAAATTCGGTGATTAGTAGCAGGAAAAAGAGGCACTGAGAAGGTAGCAACGTGGCAAAGACCCAGTAAAACAGTAATGGACGTGGCAAAGACCCAGTAAAACAGTAATGAGAGAAGTTGGTGGATGTTGACGTGACCCGGGTTCAGTGGGGGTATTTTTTTGATTTCTGGTCCCGACCCGACCACCACAACCTGAGAGACCATCTTCAAATTCTCCGCCTTTCTTTCTCTTTTTAACGGTCACATTCTCTCATATCTCTCCTCCTCGCCGCCCCTTCTTAAATCTTACTACTCTATTTGCTAATTTTTTTACCCTCTTTCATTATCCTTCGTATACATATTTTTTACTTCATTATAACAAAATCTTATAAAAGTATTTTTATTATTATAGTAATAAAATATTATAATACTTTAATTTTTAAAAAATATTTACATATTAAAATATTCTATAAACAATGATCAGATTTATAATATATATATACGTATCTTTTTTATTGATAAAGTGTGTAATATTTAAATTATCAGTTATAAATTTAATCATTGAGCATATTTTTTTTGATAAAGTGTGTAATATGTGGAATATCAGTTAAAAATTTGATCGTTAAACATAATATATATTTACTGTAAGTAATAATTTATTAAATTTTTTATTCGTCGGATACTCGAACTGTCAAAATTTATGAATAAATATAACCTATTTTACCAAATTTGAAGCTCAAAATCTTTTTGCAACAAAGCATGCCAATGAATTTTTCTATTTTGTCAAAGCAGTTTTACCATAATCATGATATATAATGAAAATAATTCTCATTTTCTTGGTGAAAGTTACATGGTAGATTTTGGTCAAGGGAGTTATTATACTAAAAGTGACATAAAGAGTAAGTAAAAAAGAAAAAACAAATTCTAAGTTTAATTAACAAAGATTATTTTCTGAAAAATTAAACAAAAATTAAACTCAAAAGATATATAAAAAAAAAAAGTTTATTTTCATTTCACCATGGTCCATGGTAAATATTTTCCTGAAAAGAAATTTGAAAAAAACACACACACTAAAAAACAAGGGTATTTCAGTCAAGTACAAAAAAAGCTGCCAGATATGCACCAGACCAAAAATGAAGTGGTGTCAGATAATTAATCACTCTTTTATTTCTGTAATTAATCATAATTATTTACTAAACACTTCTATTTTTTTTAAATAATTAACGACACGAACAAAGAAATTAAGAATTAAAAGGAAAAAAACACAGCACACATCAAAGCGTTTTTTGATTTTTCAAAATCAACGAAAGGCACTGAAAGGAAAAAAAAAAAAAAAAAAAAAAACAAAAACGACCACAAAGCTCTCTGTCTCTCTTTCTCTTCCTCCTTGTTTCGCTGCTGCTGCTGCTGCTGCCGCTTCGATTTGTGAAGAAATTCGAAACCCTAGCGAAAGAAGCAGACGAAGAAGAAGCAAAAACGGCGTTTTTATTGCAATGGATCAATCGAATTTAATCTAATCTCTTTTTTTTTTCTTGCCACTATTAATTAAACTCGAAAGTTACCGTTTTACCCCTCCGCTACCGGCGACAGATTGATCCAAATGGCAGCCGATAAACCGCCACCTGATCGTAATCTTCAATCCGCTAGGGTTTCAATTTCGAGTCCGACATAACCTTAACGAACGAACAGAAAAGGAATTTGTTTATTTTAATTTTTGGAGTTAATTTTGGATTTTTTCAATAAGTAATGGCGCCGGCTAAAGGATGTGTGATGGTGGTAGATAAGTTGAGGAGGTGTGTACGGACGGTGATATTTATGGTGGCGATGGTTGCGTCGCTGCTGGTGTCGTCTATGCCGGTTCTAGTGGCGATTGGAGATGTATTGGTTCCTTGTGTTTTGTTATCGAGTTTTAGTTGTTTGAGTTGTTATGGATTTAGAGAGCATTTACATAGATATGCTTTCAAGAGCTCCTTGACAGATATTCCTCTTGTTTCTGTTATCAGATCTTTTCTCATCATCTGTACGTTTTTTTTCCCTTTCATTCTTATTTTCTTAAGATTGATGATTTTCTTTTCTTTTTTTTTTTTTGGGAAGTTCGTAGGATTTTTTTTTTTTGGTTAAAATTTAGATTTGATGTTGCTGCTTCATTATGCCTGAATCAATTCAAATTTATTATTTACTTTTTTTTCCTGATTAATTTGAAATTTTTGATGTGGGGAATTGAGAGAAGTTATGGTTTTGAAATTTATTATTATTATTATATTTTCTTCTTGTTTTGATCATAAGTAACATGAAAAAATTTGGAACTTGCAGTGACTGAAGCTATATTTAATCACTTCTTTTGGTCGTTTTTAAGCAACATCAAATGTAAAGAATTATAGGGTGTTCAGTAGAAAAAAAAAGTAATGAATTGTATCATGTTATTGGATTTTATGTTTGGTTGCTGAGATTTTTTGCGTTATAGTTTCTCTTAATTTATTAACAGTTTCTGTTTGGGGATGGAAGAGGAAAAGAATTGATGAGAATTTTACCATGGAAGGGAAAGAATTGTTTTTTTCTCTTTCTTTCTTTTTTTTTTTATAAAAAAAATTTTCTGGATTGAAAGAATTATAGCAAGAAGACAAACACTGAAAACTATCAAATAGAATGATAGTTTTTTACTAATCCAATTCTTGTAGGATAATTTTTAGCTATTCTGTTTTTGGCATGTGGAAAAATTAGTAGAACATATGGGCCCTTTGTGTATACTTATCTTTTAATGTTTATATTGGCATGTTTGCACTGGTAGAGTTCATAATTTGCAGCACCTTAATTATGTGTTTGTTTGTTGTCATCTTATGATTACAGGTGTTTACTTGATGTGTGATGCTCCTGCTCTCTCTCATGGTCCTTACCTTGGAACTGTGACACTCTGTTCTATAGTTTCAGTTCTTCTTCTTTCAGTTAAGGCTTGTGTTTTTACTATGAATTCTCAAATTGAGGCTGAAGCTTCATCTTCTCTTTCAAGACAAAGGATTCATCTGAAGAAGTCATGGGGAATGCCTGTCTTGTTTCTCTCTTCTGTGGTTTTTGCTCTTGGTCACACTGTGGTTGCATATAGGACAAGCTGCAGAGCGCGGAGAAAGCTTATGTTCCACCGAGTTGACCCAGAAGCTGTAAGTTCCGCAGTGCCATACTGTTGTTATTTCTTGTGCTAGTGTCTTACTGCAATTTTTTTTTTTTGCTTATTTTGAAGCCTATCTGTATATTTTGAAAAGAATTTACAGTTCCGTGTTCACTAGATTCCCCTTTTAAGTTAATTTAGATTATGCAACTATTTACTGATAATTTTTGCATGCGAAATATTGATTTTCTTACCTGTTGAGCCCAAATTACAGGTGCTATCTTGCAAAAATGTTTTCTCTGGTTATCAGAAGGTGCCACGATCTCCCACGCCTGCTATAGGAAGAACCCCAAAAAGTGACAGTGAAATGAAGCGAAAGCCCTTTGGAACAGCTCATGATGAAGGGGAACTGCCAATTAGATTGCTTGCTGACATAGATAGCTTATTCATTACATGCCAAGGGCTTACTGTCCACTATAAACTTTGCTTGCCTGGTTCACCCCCTCGTTCTTTATCTTCAACTGCTTTTCTCGAACCTCCTAGCTGTAACTTGCCAAAGACGACAGGAGGACGGTTAAAAATTGATAGGCAGCCATTCAATGTGTTGCTGAAAGCTCAGCATAATCTCCATAGGAGTTATAGTAATCAATTTCACAGCTCTTCCCTATATGCTCCCCTACTGGATGTCTCTCCAACTTCTTCTGTTCTTTCTGAAGACATTCCTGTTTTGAACCTAGATGATGCTGTTGAGGATAGTGAAATGAGTAAAGTGAATACTGGATCTCCTGAACCAGATATCGAGGAAAATGGGCAGTTAGGAATTGTTCTGATTCATGGCTTTGGGGGAGGAGTATTCTCATGGAGGCATGTGATGGGGGTTCTTGCTCGGCAGGTTGGTTGCACTGTTGCTACTTTTGATAGGCCTGGTTGGGGTTTAACTTCTAGGCCTCGCTGGAAGGATTGGGAAGATAAAGAGTTGCCAAATCCTTATAAGCTTGAAACTCAGGTAATTCACTATATTATTTTGTAATCTGTACTTCTGTACAAATTACAGAACTAGCAGTTGTGTTAGAGTAGCTATTGAAGTCTATGAGCATTTTGGACTTAATGGATCCAATTAAACTGTCGTCATGAGATACTACACAATATAATAAATGAGTCTATAAAAAGACATAGAAAGATACACCTACAGACAACTGAACTAGAATTCATTTTGTTATGAAATTGTCTCTTGAGCTCTTTATTACTTCCATTTTTCGTAGTATTTTTTGTAGCTTTTAAATTAATGTTTACAAAATAAGGATGTAGGTCATAATGTAGTTTTCTCTTAATAAACAGTTTTGTATACTTGCAATCTATCGATCTTGAATAAACTTGAATGTCTGTTTATGTATTTGCTAGACAACGTTGTGATATTCCCCCCTTTGTATTAGGACACTCAACTCAATTGTTTTCTTTTTGAAGTGTTGTATTTCATGTTTTCACAGGTTGATCTGCTTCTTGCTTTCTGTTCTGAGATGGGATTTTCTTCAGTGGTGCTTGTTGGTCATGATGATGGAGGCTTACTTGCTCTGATGGCCGCACAAAGACTTCAAACTTCAATGAATTCTTTCAATGTCAGTAAGATTTTTTGGTTTTCTTTGCAATACGGACATTTTTCAAGAATTTAAATTACATAGTTTGGCAAAACATAATTAGAAGTGGTAGAAAAAAAAAATCTACACAATTTGAGCAATGGTAAGAATAGATTATAGGATGCTATTGCCACTTTGGTATGCTCTGGCCTCTGTTTTATACCAAATTGCGACTTAGATATGATGATTGCCATGACTACTAGGACGAGCTGTATTATTGCTGAAAGGATTGGACCACTAAGCACTTAGACCTTGAGTATTTGTAATAATCTAATTTGTTTTGTTTTATGGGCAAGCAGACACATGTTTGTGTTCGTGCTCTCTGTTTAATGCTCAATGTTCTGTGTGATATCATCTGCCATTCTGTAAGTACAATGTTTTTAGAAGAATTATTGTAAAAAAAAAAAAATAAATAAATTAAATACTGCTGTTCTTGTCTATTGATATTTACAAACTTTTGTAATGTATATTATACATCTTGTACAAGTTTTCTTAGATGGCTATCATGTTTAGACAGACACCAGAATATTGCAACCGGTTATAATTAACTGTAGAAGTGCTACATGTTTGTGGTTTTGTGCATAATTCAGGTTACAATAAAAGCAATGGTACTACTAAATGTCAGCTTGTCAAGAGAAGTGGTTCCAGCCTTTGCTAGGATACTCCTTCGCACTTCACTTGGTAAGAAGCACCTGGTTCGCCCCTTGCTTCGAACAGAAATTGTTCAGGTGGTGAATAGGCGTGCATGGTATGATGCTACCAAGCTAACAACAGAGACTTTAAGCCTTTACAAGGTATGTTTTGTACCTCCAAATTGCAGAATGGCTCTATTCACTCACAAGCACTAAACCTGCTATGTCTTGAAATTTGGATTCGTTTTTTTTCGAAAAAGTTTTAAGGGCCAATTATGTACGGCATGATTAGAATCACTCCATTGTCCAGTATTTATGAAACTCAAAAGTGTTGACATCTGGGCTCATTTGCAATCAGGCCCCATTATATGTGGAAGGTTGGGATGAGGCACTCCATGAGATAGGTAAACTTTCATGTGAGACTATCCTTCAACCACAAGTTTCTGCATCATTACTGAAGGCAGTACAAGACGTTCCGGTGCTAGTCATCACAGGTGCTGAAGATGCCCTTGTCCCTCTCAAATCTTCTCAAGTCATGGCTTCAAAACTTGTAAATTCTGTAAGTTTCCGTCTTCTCAATTTTGTAGCTTCACACATCATGTCTCTTAATTGGACAATAAAATTGAGAGGAGTGCTGCTGCTGACAACTATGTTGACTGAGTGCTGAAATTTTATTTGCCATGGTTATTTGTTTGAATAATTGGACAAGATGTAATATGATCAAAATATTACCCATAAAAAAAATTATATGATTAAAAATCTTGGGATTTCTCGGTGTTTATCATATCAAATAAAGATCAAAATCAACCTGCAATTTCCTGTGTCTATATCCAAGCAAACATGTAGCTTTGGTGTTACATTAACTGGTTTTATGAAATGGAAAGAAGTTCAAAGTGGAGAAATACCATTCGATTTATTCTTCTCATGTTTGTTTTATTTCCCTGCAGAGACTGGTTGCCATTTCTGGATGCGGCCATCTTCCGCATGAGGAGTGCCCCAAGGCATTACTTGCAGCAATGTCACCGTTCATAAGCAGACTGTTGTCGAAACCAGATTTGGAAAATCAATAGGATACCTTTCTTTTTTCAACTAATCTATAGGCTTGTATCTGCTGTAGGGTTTTCTTAGTTCACTATTTTTTTTTTCTTTTCCCCTTTATTCCTCTCATCTTGTTCCTCGTTTTCAAGCAGTTAACCCTGGAGGGAGACTAACATTGCCTCTTCTTTGGGGTATTTTTGGTGTTCTTCTATTTTCAAGCCCTAATTCCCTAGGGTTTATAGTTATCTTACATGTAATTTTTTTTTTTCTTTTATAAGTTTCCTCTTTTTAAATTTTCCTTGCTAAGGTCCCAGTAATTCAAAGCTTGTTTGAAAGCTCTGGTTGTGTTCCACCCAAGAAGTGGAACATGGCGCAACCTTTGTACATTTATCTGATTGGAATGCATGCATTTGAGGATGGTGTGTTCAAAAGCAGCCTGTCTGTTCAATTCTTCATACTTCTTTCTGTGCAATTTGTATATAGATACCTAAAACATTTTTCATTGCAGTATCATTTCAACTGTTCATATAATTTCACACTAGCAATAATGGGTTATCTCACATCAGCAATAACAGATTTCTTGTTGGAGAAATTATTTTTTTATCCTATTTTTCAGTTGGAACTGGATAGAATATATGTGTTCTTTAAGAGAACAGAGAGGTGGGTGTTATGCCTCTCGTGTAGGCTGAAGTCCCATTTTATGGGCTGAAGTCCGTTTTATGGCAAGAGCAAAGAACGTGGATTTATGTAGCCGATGGCACCAACTTCATGAAGAAGAAGGTGTGCACTGAGCTGACATGGAGTCTAATCATCCATCCCATCTCTCTGCACTTTGCTCTCTTCCCAGCTACTGAAAGATAGATTGTTTTTTGTGGCTGGGATTAGTATCTACCGACCATGCAACAGGCCTCCGTATGGTACTATTAAGGTATTGATGGCTAAGGACTAGCTAAGTTTATATATATATGGATCGGTTTTTTTTTTTTTTGGCACAATACATACGTAGTTCTTTGAATTTGTACGTTTTTACCATTTAGTCATCTGAACTTATATTTTTATCATTTCAACACCTTAACTTGTCAAAAACGTAACTTATAAACCACTTACCGTCGAATTCACAAATTAAATAAGTGCATGTGCAACACGCGTCTGACAGGTGTTCCACGTCAGCATGCCACATATGAAAAAAAAAAAATCAAGCTGAAATGAAAATCCCCAATTTGTAACCCTAATTTCCTAATGTAGCACAAAACACTCAAATCACGTTGTTATTTGTTGTGTTGATGAAGGATGATGGATCTGGCTCTGGCTCTGTGTTTTTTCAGCCACCGCCACCACCCTCGCCTGACTCCTGCGACCTTCACCATCACCCATTGCCCTTCGCCCGACTCCCGCCCTGGCCTTCACAATATGTACGTCACCGAGACAGATTGGCCACCATCGTCGTCCACAACTACAACTCCAAATCCATCAAAGTCATATGTGATTAATTTGCCACCATCGTCGTCCACCATCAGCGTCACCATCACAAAACGCTAAAACTCTAATCGATAATATGTTCTTGTTGGTTATGAAGAAACGAAAACAAAATACAAATTGATGTCATCTCTCAGTCAATTGTAGGTGATGTAAGTGGATGCTTCTTGAGCAGAAGTGCTGACAATTCTCATAATAGCTACGGAGATATGTGATGCCATTTGGTCCCCAACTCCAGGAAGTGGGCGTCATGATGAAAAGTGCAAATCGTTCGTGGCTCACTGCTAGGGTAAATGGGCGATACGGCATTCTTGATGGAGAGGGGCTTTTATCAGATATTAATGGCCAGGTATAACTCAAGTTCTGATGAATTTTATTATCCAAATATGAACTCTTGCAATTGAAGTTTTCCACTGTTAAATTAATTAAAAAGAAAAAAGAAGATTCTTTTGCAGTATGCAATGGGATAGTAGTGAAGCAAGGGAAGTGCTGCAAGAGCTTTTCAGTGGTGATAGACCATCTAGAAAGGGTCAGCCGCTGCAAAATGAGGTTACATCTCTTTCTCGTTGATGAACAGAGGTATGCTCTGTCATGGGAGGCTGCAACAGAGCGGTTTCTGAGAGTTACTGAGTTGGACCAAACATTTGCAAGGAAAGTGGCAAAATTATCTTCTCAATAGTAGAATGATCAATATTATCTTCTACTACTTTCATTTGATTGCTATTGGGGATTGAAGGTGCTTTCAAATTTGGAATTTTTGTGAACTGACCCATTCTTTTAGGAAGTAGCTGGCGGAGGGAGTTTAGGCTGTTAGCTTTGACATTTGCAACATGTAGTGGAGGTAAAGGAAGCACTAGATAAGAGTATTCTTAGGGAAGAAGGTGAGGAAGATTAAATGCTCATAGCAGTAAGGATTTTTATTGTTTGCCTATCAGATTTGCCTGAAGATAGGCCTTCAAGTGATGAGATTGTATGAATCTCCTGAAGAAAAATCCTCAACTGTTTTCTCTAGGACTTCAATTAATGACTGATCTTCACAAGAGAATGGAGGTCCTTGAGGCCTGGGGTGATCATCTTAGTGATGAAAGGAGCTTTGTGGATGCTGCTACTACTTATCTCTGTTGTTCTAGTTTGGAAAATGCCTTAAAGGCATATCTTACTTATGGTAATTGGAGTGGGGTGCTTACAATTGCAGGGCTTCTTAAATTGGATAAAGTTGCTGTATTGCAGCTTGCTCATGAACTCCGTGAGGAACTCCAAGCACTAGGCAAACCTGGGGAAGCTGCAAAAATTGCTCTTGATTATTACGAAGATGTTAGTGGTAGGATAAGTTTATTAATCAGTGCTAGGGACTGGGAGGAAGCTTTACGGGTTGCTTTTATGCACGTGAGAGAAGATTTAGTATCAGATGTGAAGAATGCATCTATGGAAGGTGCAATCACTCTTGTTACGCTCTTATTGGGGATTGAAGTCACGTTCCGTGCCACCTATGCAACAAGTGGTTTAAAAGTTACGTTTTTGTCAAGTTGAGGTGTTCAAATGGCAAAAACGTAAGTTCAGGTGGCTAAATGACAAAAACGAGCAAGTTCAGGGGGCTGCGTATGTATTATGCTTTTTTTTTTTGTCAAAAGTCTTACGGTTCATGTATCAATATTCAAACAATTATTGACTGGATGAGGCCCATAAACATACTTATAAAACACACATACACCACAATCTAACGATGTGGGATTCAAGAGGATCAGCCCCAGTTCGAGCAGGCTTTCATGAGCCATGCGTATTGGACCAAAGTTTACCAACACTGCCACGATCGTTAGCACATATTATGCTTTTTTTTAGTCAAAAGTCTTATTGTTCATGCACCAACATTCATGCAATTGCTGACTGGATAAAATCCATGAACATGCTTATAACATACACATCACAATCTAATGATTTGGGATCCAAGAGGACCATATGTGGATCAGTTAAAAGTGTTTTTTTAGATTGTTTATTAAAAAATATATATTTTTTAAAGCGTACTAAAAGAAATTTGAGGTATCTGTCTTTAACTATAGATATCAAAAACCATAAAATAAGGGTTCACTCTACTAATTACCCAAGTAAATTCCTTAAAAGTTGGCACGAGTTAATTTATACTTATATGGGGGTAGGACTTTTGCTAGTCTATCTCGGCAGCATATGCACTAACCCTCTAATTAATTTATAGGCTTGTATAGGACTGGAAGACTAAAAACTACAAAAATATCTAATGCCCCTCGAAATAATCATTATGTATGTGTTATGTTTAAAGGATTCAAACATTAATAAAACATAAATAGCAAAGAGTGAAGAGACACAAACATATAACTAAATTATTTGAGTGAGAGGATGTAATATCTCTCTCTGAAGTGTTTTCTCCGGTGAAGCTTTGCCATGGCTAAAGCTTTAGTGATAGTGCAGCTCCTGGTGCTTTATTTCAGTGTTTTAAGGTATGATGCTCTGTTATAACTCAAGTCCCTCTTCCCCAGCCTAACTTACACCACCACCAATAACACTATGCTCACTCATCCAGCTTTGCACCTATCTCTGTCCCTATACAAGCTACCACAACCTCTCCAATACCAATCCACCTGCTAGTCTCATACTCACATCCACCAAATTTTCCTCTTGTGGGCTTTCTTCAACCAGCACACTGGCTTCTCAATGCTCCCTTTCTATATAAAGCTGGTGAGTTACAAGATGTTATACAATGGATGTCTTGCCATGATTCTAAGAAAGCTTCACTTCTACCTCCTGATCATCTTAAAAATCGCTTAATCGGGAGGATTTTAAGCCTTAGGTTCTATACGAAAATTTTTTTGCTACATACGCTGGCTCAAGTTTGGCGCTTTGCTTCTAAACCCAAATTCAGGAATTGAGAATGGAGAACACCTTTTTGCTCATCTTTTGTAACCATGAAGAAAATGAGAGGGTTATGAAAGTTGACAGTAAAGCAGCAGATGGCCTTTTGATTAACGCTGAGATATTGAGGAAAGTCATATCGCATCACCCTCAGCCAGCCAATGTCGGAACCACTATAGCTGTTCTTTCTGATTGCATTAAAAAAATTTCCTTAGATGCTGCCTCTCCCTTAAAAGCGTGTGCACTCTAATTGCCTCTAAGAGCGAGTGACATGAATCTTCACAATGTAGTGCCTGGTTTGCAAGGTAAAAAAGGAACTCCTAATGGTCACCTAGTTATGGTCACGACAACTAATCTTATTGCTTCTTACATAAGGCAGCTATAAAAAACCAAAGACGTTGGTATGAGGCAGAATTGAGAATTGTTTCATTTAAAAAAGATGGGCTATAGGTTAAAAGGAAGGATGTGCTAGAACTGTCTAAGGTTGAAGTCCAACCCCAGGATACAATTTTCCATCCAAAGCCTAGTGCAACATTTAGTAAGTCTATTGGATGTTCAAGCCATACTAAGCCCAAAAATAGTGAAAATCTCAAGTCAGACCCTCAGGAGCCAATCTCATGTATTGATATCCTTGCCGAAGGACTGAAGTTAATTAGCAGAATAATTGCTTTTGTTTTTGTCTCACCAACTGATCTTTGTTCTTTCAATGTTTTTATGTTAGTTAGTGTTGATCACATTCATTTACTTATACAATCAATGTTTAGGTATAAGTAAGGTGAGTGATCTACATGGATTCTTATATCCATGGTGGTTGATGTTGTTAGCTTATAGGTTTTGGCCTCTTTCTATCTAATGCTAATGCTTATGCTGATGTTTCAAAAAAAAAAAAAATGAAACAAATAGAACATCTTGATGCTTTTTTCATCCACACAATTTCTTCTTTTACTCAATGATAGCTCATTTCATGACTAATTCCTTGAAGAAAAATTATGAAATTTCATTACAAGTTATCTTTATAACAATACATTTTTTTACGAAAACAATTCATGTTTCTTGCATATGAAAAAAGAGAAGAGTCATTTAAACCAAAATAATGAAATTTGATCCAGCGAGAGAATAGTTAAATGGTAATTCTTTTTTAAGGACATTCTGAGATGTAAAATTTAAATCTTACTGTCCTTGATTTAAAGGGAAAAGACTATTTTCTATTATACAGTCTATAAAGTATAAATGAAATTTGAAACTATGATTTTGGTTGGTTGAATCCATCAAATATATGAAAAAGAATAGTGACATTTGATTATGATGGAAGACTTGCAATAGCAAATAGCTTCCTTTATTTGTTCATATGAAACTTAAAAAAAAATATATATATATATATATAAAAGGTGTTACCAATTATCATTTACAATCACCAAAAATCAAAATATATTATCTTATAATCATTTCTCTTATGAAATACACATTATAAAGATAATAAATTTTATTATATTAATAAATGAAAAGACTTTAATTTAAAATTGGGAAAATTGCTATTTGTCCCCTGTGTTTTGATGTATTACACTACTTCATCCCTGATATTTAAAAAAAAAATTTATTCATCCCTGACATTTGCAAAATCGTGTACTATTTCATCTCTACAGAAGGACTAATGAGTGTTAACTGTTGCAAATGTCAGGGATGAATAAATATTTTTTCAAATATCAGGGATGAAATAATGTAATAGGCCAAAACACAGGGGGCAAATAGCAATTATCCCTTTAAAATTTATTACACTTAAATAAAAAAAAATTATGCTGTCAATTAATAATTACCATTAATGGTATAGTAGGCTTTTTTTTAAAAAAAATAGTGGATTGTTCACATGGCCCAAAACTTTCTAAGATTTCAGGGTCAATTTCCTCTTTAAAAATGATTAAGCATCAATGTTATGCTTTTCCTCCTAGCATGAATTTACATTTGTTTGAAACTTGTAACTAAAATTCTAATTAAAACAAATAGGGACCATTTAAGTTGTGACTGATGCTTGTGACATTTTTATCAAAATTATGCTTTTTTTTCTCGTGAGGATATCAAATAAAGATTCCTTAATTACTTGCTAGGCACAACCTTCCATTTCTGTCATTGCAATGACGCAAAATTTTTGGTCGGTGTATCAACATATTTAGATTGAAGAACTTTTGTGTAAGTTTCTTTTTTCTTTTTTTTGAACAAAAATGAATGTTTTCATTAGTAAGAAACAGAGTTTGATACATCAGCTACTACTAGAGATTTAAGATGACTAGGGAGGCTGTCGAACAGACCACCATTGTACAAATTTAAATTACATTTGGAGAGCCAATCTGCTGCTTGGTTACAAGCTCTGTTAATGACAAGCAACTGTCAATCCGTTTCCAAGAAGACATTGGAAAGTTTGTGATTGATGTGAAAATTATCCACGGGCCTTGGGGAGGAGTGCAAGCCCATATACACGAGTGACTCATAAATGGGGTTGAGCCCATCTGACACAAAACTAATTGACTTGTGTTAGGGTCAATCTACTCCACATTATAAGCCACTCAACTCTCTTATATTTTTCCAATGTAGGATAGACACATTCTCAACACTCCCTCCTCAAGTGTAATTGGGCCTATGACAATTACACTTGACAAATTAAACGGGCCATACCTAAAACCATATACTTCCCAAATACATTTAAAAAGGCCGCACCCACAACCGGGCCACTCACCGAAATATTAAACGGGCCGCACCCACAATCGGGCCGCTCACCGACCAGGTCTGTAACAAGCCCCGGGATCATCGCTCTGATACCATGTGAAAATTATCCATGGGCCTTGGGGAGGAGTGCAAGCCCACATACATGAGTCCTTTACTCTATCAAATACAAAGGGAGATCAATTCAATCACTCAAGGAAATAACTCTGTTGCAAAATATTATACTCGCCTGAAAAAATTATGGGATGAATTAGCATGTCTCATGCCTATTCCAGCTTGCTCATGTGGTTCAGCAAAGCAAATGGTAGATTTACACTCTTCAAACAAGCTTATGCAATTTCTCATGGGGTTAAATGAGTGCTATGATCATGTGAAAAATCAGATCCTTGTAATGGATCCACTTCCCTCTATAAACAAAGCATACTCCATGATTCAACGGGTTGAGAAGTAAAGAGAAGTTAGTGTGGTATATGGAGATGTCATTGAAGGTAGTGCACTAGTGGCAAGAGCACAGTCCCCGAAACAAATAATTAGAAGAGAAGGAGTTGGCAAACAAGGTGCTCAAAGAAATGACAAAAAGGAGAAAGAGGACAGGTTTTGTGATTTTTGTAATTCAAAAGGACATAGCAAGGACACTTGTTTCAAAATCCATGGAGTGCTAGATTGGTATAGGGACCTCAAGAACCAGCAGAGGAAGGCTATGGCGATGGCAAATATGGCAAACTCTCCTTTTGAAGATGAGGTTCATGACCAAAAATCTGAACCAAAAGCTGATTTATCAAATCTGATTCAGCAAGAGATTATGAAGATAATGAAAAGAAAGCTCTCAGTTTAAGGTAACATGGTTAAATTTAAGAATTTGGATGGATATGCAGGTAATTTAGCTTGCTTAAATCATGCCCTTCACATTGCATTAAGTACATCCAATTTGATTAGGCCTGGAGCTTGGATACTTGACACAGGTGCCACTAACCATATATGTGCTGAGAAGAGTTTGTTTAATGATTTATATTTTTTACCCACTCATTTATCTATTTGTCTTCCAGATGGTACCACTAGAGTTGTTAAACAAACTGGCACTGTTAAACTATCCCATACCCTCACTTTACAAGATACTTTTTACATGCCCAATTTTAAATTTAATCTTCTTTCGGTTAGCAAACTAGCTAAAACCGCACAATTAAAATTCATTTTCTTACCCAATTGTTGCTTGGTACAGGACCTTCAGACTGATGTTACATTGGCTATAGGTAAGCTATTAGGAAACTTATATATTTTAGATGCAAATTTTCTACATCAGAAACAAAGTCTTGAATCAAAAGTGGATATTACTACACCTCTTATTTTCGAATGTAGTGCAAAAAAGGCTGATATTTCTTTGAATAATGACACATTAGTTTTATGGCACAAAAGGTTTGGTCATGCATCTTTACATTCACTAAAACATGTTAGCTCTTTTTCATCATTTCCTGATTCATTTTTGGATGCATGTGATGTATGGCACAAAGCCAAACAACATCACCTTTCTTTTCCAAATAGCGCTCAAATCGCCATTAAACCTTTTGAATTGTTACACATTGACTTATGGGGCCCTTATAAAGAAATCTCCATTGATGGTGCTCAATATTTTTTGACCATAGATGATCACACCCGCGTAACTTGGACATATTTGATGAAAAATAAACACCAAACCTTGTCCATTTTTACCCATTTTTGCAACCAAGTCCAAAACCAATTTGATTCAAAAATTAAAACCATTAGAATCGACAATGGTAGTGAACTCATCAACAATGAATTTACTCATTTTTTGTCCAACTCAGGAATTTTTCATCAACAAAGTTGTGTATATTCTCCACATCAAAATGGAAGAGTAGAAAGAAAACATAAGCACCTTTTGGAAGTTGCTAGAGCACTCATGTATGAATCTGGTTTGCCCCACCGTTTTTGGAGTTTTTCAATTTTGATGGCCACCCATATTATCAATCGATTACCAACCAAGGTGTTAAAATGGAAAACTCCCTTTGAGCTTTTAAACCAAAAACCCCCAGACCTCACTTCGTTAAAGGTGTTTGGCTGTTTGTGTTATATGAGCAATACTTTTCCATACAAATCCAAATTTGACCAAAGATCCTTCAAATGCATTTTTCTTGGTTATAACCCTGGACAAAAAGGGTTATAGAGTCTTTGACATAGAGTCCCACAAAATTCTTATTTCAAGGGATATGATTTTTTATGAAAAAAATTTTCCTTTTAAAAATTCAAGTCAACAACCACTACAAGATAGTGTTCCTCTACCTACACCTAGTCTAGATGACCATGACAATTTTTACAACCTCACACCATCTAATGAACCCGGTCATCAAGATCAATTTCCTACTAGTGTCCAAAAGTCTTCACATGACACTACAAGATATAGCACTAGAGCTAGGCATAGGCCCACTTGGTTGAACGATTATGTCACTAATTTTATTTCCTCTAATGGCATGCCTATTAACAATGTCCATCAGTCTGCATCTATACCCAATAGCTCTCCATACACACCACACACTTACCCATTTTTAGAATCAACTAACATCTCTTCTCATTATGCATCATTTTTGGCAAATGTTTCAAATATCCATGAGCCAACGTCTTACAAAGAGGCATGTACTGATGGGAGATGGGTTGAGGCAGTGCATCAAGAATTGCAAGCACTTGAATATAATTAGACATGGGAATTAACTCAGCTTCCTCAAGGCAAGAAGGCTATTGGCTCCAAATGGGTTTACAAGGTGAAAACTAATCCGGATGGGAGGGGGGAAATCTACAAGGCCAGATTAGTTGCAAAAGGATTTCATCAAGTAGAAGGTATTGACTACACTGATAGTTTTTCTCCAGTTGCAAAAATAGTGACTGTCCGAATTTTCTTTGCCATTGCTACTACAAATTCTTGGCCCATTCAATAATTAGATATCAACAATGCTTTTCTACATGGTTTTCTGGATGATGAGGTCTACATGT
>CATIWK010387020.1:0-13750 GCA_949634005.1 Mallotus japonicus
AAATTTGATTGAAGAAATTCATAATTAATATAAAAAATTAATAAATATAACTAATGAGGACAATTTTTTTATTTTTTTACTGTTGTTTTGATTTTGTTTTTTTTTACTACTTGTAGAAAATGTTAATTTTTTTTAAATTTGATTGAAGAAATTAAAAATTAATATAAAAAATTAATAAATATAACTAATGAGGACAATTTTTTATTTTTTTACTGTTGTTTTGATTTTGTTTTTTTTACTACTTGTAGAAAATGTTAATTTTTTTTTAAATTTGATTGAAGAAATTAAAAATTAATAAATAGAATTAATGAGGACAAGTTCTTATTTTTTTACTGTTGTTTTGATTTTGTTTATTCTTGTTTATTTTTTTACTACTTGTAGAAAAAGGTTAATTTTTTTTTTAAATTTGATTGAAGAAATTAAGAATTAATATAAAAAATTAAAAAATAGAACTAATGAGGACAATTTCTTTTTTTTACTGTAGTTTTGATCTTGTTTATTTTTTTTACTACTTGTAGAAAATGTTAATTTTTTTTTAAATTAAAGGTTAAACCAGCAACTACATGACCGTTTAGAAGAGATTTTTTTTTTTAAAAAAAAATTCCTTGCTCTGCTTTGGCAATGTGACCATACAGTGTGACAGCACACTGAAATGGGTGTGTATGGATCTTCACTTTCCATGACAAATTCACTATTAGCACTTGTGATTTTATTCTCAACTCCAAACGTGTGATGAACCAGAAGGAAGCAACCCAGTGGCTGCTCCAACTTAGAGACAATAAATTAGCTCTTCAACTCACATGGAAGATGACGAAAATGCATGTGATTTAGGGTCCCATAAAGCATGTGAGAGGTTTTTTCCATAAACCCCAACCTTCTGGGTTTGTTGTTGTGGAAGTGAAGTCATTGCTGCTGTTGACGGTGGGGCCATATTACACACCGGCTACTGGATTCCATAATACCCCTGACCTACAACTTTTTTGGTTTAAAAATGGCAAATAGTAAATGAGAATTGAAAGATAAAGATTAAGAACTAGATATGCAACTGATATAGAATTAAAAATGATAGATTCATGCAGATTTTGTGAGAAAAGATGGAGTTTATAGGTATGAGAGAAAGCCTGAAAAAAAAAACATTTGAAGAAGAAGATGAAGTTGGAAAGAGAGTGAACAAGAGAAAGAGAGAGTGAGGAAGAGAGAGAGCGCGTGAGCGAAAGTAAGGAAATAAAAGGAGGTCTATTTTTGAAAGAATTAATTTTGTAAAAATATTTCTGAAAGTTTTTTTGGTCAATATTTTTTTTGAAAGATTTTTTTATTTTTGATCTATTTATGTAAAGAACCTATTTATAAACCAACCCAAGACGTGAGCCCACAGTCGAAACCCAAAACAGAAACAAGAACAAAGCCAGAAATTTTTTAATTTGTTGGTGGTGGTGGATTTGTCTTGTGCTGAAAAAAAAAAAAAAAAAAAAAAGGGCAAAGTCCTGAAAATTGAGAGGATAATGGAATGGGAAGTTGGGGGTCAGTAGTCAGCTCAGCACTCATAATATGGAATCAGAATCTGACTAACTCAGCAAGAAATGCTATTCCTTTTTTTTTTTTTTCTCTTTATTTCATTTTGTCTTGTAATATGAGTAGCTAAGGCTATTTTCCCAAGAAAAAAAACTCAAGTTCTTGGCAACAGCCACATCCTTTTGACAATGACTTCGAGCTCTGGAGAGTCTTCTTCTCTTCCTCCTCCTCTTGACTGGAAGTTCTCTCAAGTTTTTGGTGAAAGAATTCCTGGTGAAGATGTTCAAGATGGTTAGCGCTTTTTTTCTTAATTTCTTTACATGCAAGTCTGATCTGAAGGCGATTATTTGGACTAGTTGGGTAGTGTTTAAGCTCAGTTTTGGTTTGTTAGTTGCTATTTTGTTCAGTGAATGTTTTAAAAGGAGGAGAGTAATGAAGGGTTGAAGAAAAGATTGAATCTTCTGTTTATAGAAGAAGTTCCAATGAAGTTAATAGTGTTATGTAGGTGATATGGGTTAAGGAATATAATTTTTCTTTGAGTGAGTAAGTTGCATGGCTAATTGAGGATTGGTTTACCGCTCAAACACTGTGTCAAAAATCTGGTTTAAGAAAGTTAATCACCAACAGAAGAAAACAGGAATATTTTTTTTTTTTTTGCCAATTGACTCTTAGTTCGTCTTGGATTGGTTGAGCCCTTTAGATGAGTTGTTCTTTAAAAATGTAAAATAATGAGTTTTTTTTTCCATGTTTTTGTTTCATGAGCTGTCAAATTAGTAAATACTGGCGAATGATGTTTAGCTGCTGACTTTCTAAGTTATGGCTTTTGTGTTTTGTTTGTTTATGGCCTTTATTCCAGTTGATGTTGTATCTGCAATTGAATTCAACAAGACTGGGGATTACCTTGCAGTTGGAGATAGAGGTGGCCGTGTAGTGATTTTTGAAAGTAAAGATGGGAAAGATGTGAGGATTTCTCAACAAAATACAGAGCTCTACCAAATGTTTTACGACTTGTAGACCATACAGATAATTTTTTAAAAAAAATTCATTCTATTTATACCCTTTTGTTTAGGCTGGCAGCTGTACTGGTTGTTTAGCATGTAATGTTGGATAAATTGGGTTTATGATCTTTTTACCCTTAATTATTGGCTTCTTAGACTTCAAACCAATACAAATCTCGAAATGAGTTGGAGCAGTTGGATTTCGTCTTCTCAGGACATCCTGAATATCAATACAAGACCGAATTTCAGAGTCATGAACCTGAGGTACACAAAAATTATATATATATGTTTTTAGTTAAGTGATGCATGTGTTGTTTTGCCCTTTTGTGATAGATTCTGATAGTGTTGTCCTTCTTTATAGTTTGACTACTTGAAGAGTTTGGAGATTGAGGAAAAGATTAACAGAATAAAATGGTGTGCAACTCCAAATGGATCATTGTTTATCCTTTCAACAAATGATAAGACAATAAAGTTATGGAAAGTATGTATCTTATTTTTGGCTTTTACCCAAAAAAAAAAAAAAACTGCCCCCTGAGGCTTTATCAGTATCATTATAGATCACTTCGCTACTGTGGTTTCTGGGGCCAGGTTAAAGAACGGAAGGCTAAGAAAGTGAAAGAAATGGACCCCAATTCAGTTGTGTGTTCAGAAAGTGCACTTTTGTCTGAAAGAAGCTTCATAAATGAGCAAGGCAAACCATCAAATGGCCATCATTTTGAGCGGACAGAAAATAATAGCTCACCATTTCAAGAACTGCACTCAAAGGTATGTTGCTAAAACTCATCCAGTTCATGTCATACATACATATGCATATCTATATCTTATGTATATGTTATTATGTTTAAATTATTTTATGATCTTCCATTGAATTTACCAGTTTATTCTGTTACTAGATTGCTTATACTGAAGACACAACTCGTGCTACGTGTCGAAAAGTGTATGCTCATGCTCATGATTTCAACATCAATTCAATCTCTAACAATAGGTAATGTTTTAGCTAGTGTATCAACAATCTGTTTTAATGCAAGGGGAATCAAATGCTAAGTAAGACATTACATAAATTTAATATATATATATATATTTTTTTGTGGTTTCTAAGTTGTTAATGATCTCTGTACAGTGACGGTGAGACATTTATTTCTGCAGACGACCTTCGAATTAACTTATGGAACCTTGAAGTCAGTGATCAGTGTTTCAACATCATTGACATGAAACCATCAAACATGGAGGATCTCACTGGTAATTCTATCCATTAAATTCCTGTTCTAAACAGACCATACACTGCAATCCTGTGCAAATTTGAGCTGCGATGGCAGATCCCTGATTAATACTCTCTGGTCTCTGAGATGTTTCACAAATATTATTTCCGTGTCTTAATCATCTAAAATGTGAAAGAACGGAGTAGAAAAGCATGGCTTGTTAAATGGTTGCTTATATTGATTTTGACGTCAATGTGTCTAACTACTGGGATTTTGTTATTGAACAACAAAAGCCCAAATTTATGTCCGCATTTCATTTTTCATTTGGACTTGCTTGGCTTTTTGCCCTTTGGAATTGCTGATTTAGGATACGAACTCGAATAAGATCGCCACAAGTGATACTGTCCAAGCAAGTTGAATAAGATTTTTTTTTCTTTGTTTTCCATGATTATATTAGCAGGTCAATTGGTTAAAGACTTTAAATTGGCTTCCATTCTGTATCATAACTTTAATTTTTCATGCTAATTTCTCTGAATAGCTTTTTGGTTTTGAATAAAGTTAAATGGATTGCACAAGTTGAATTTTCCAGTCTCAGTTAGGGCTGCCTTGCATATGGTAATTCTAGAGGGGGAGATATGAAATATCAAAAGCTTCATCATTTTTACATGAAATGCCATATGTTAAAACTTCAAGTTGCAATTTAACCTGGTTAGATAAGACTTCTTCTATTGCACCTAAGACATCCCCTGTTGAATTATTCATTCATTTATTCAATGAAAAAGTGGCAATTTTGTTTTTGGCCTGCTACTTTTATCTAACTCTCAATCATCTCTGTCAGTTACATTCTCCTAATTGAAGCCTTAAACTTCTATTCAGAGGTCATAACATCGGCTGAATTCCATCCACTCCATTGTAATACTCTTGCATACAGCAGCTCCAGAGGTTTTATTCGTCTAGTTGACATGCGGCAGTCAGCATTATGTGATCAGAATGCAATGATGTGAGTTTATTTTGCTTTGTATTTCACTTCCAAGTTTTATTTTCTCATTTTCCATCTTAATTATGGCTTTTAATACGTCATTCTTCTCAAATTTAAGATATTGTTTTGATGTAATGGAGTGTTGTATACAGTTTACAAGATGCAGAATGCTGCGGGTCAAAATCATTCTTTACAGAGATCATTGCATCTATCTCTGATATAAAATTCACAAATGATGGGAAGCATATCCTAAGTCGAGATTACATGAATTTAAAGGTGACTGACCCAAGCATATGTAACTATCTTTTCAATTCGAAAGTTGCTCATCTTTTCTTTTTTTTTTTTTTTTTTTTTCTGTATCTTGTTGCTTCATCTCCAATGATTAGAGAGGAAAAATGGTTAGAGAATTCATGTGTCAAAAACTAGTGCTCATGATGGCACATAAAGGTCTGCTGAGACAGACTTTGGATTTTTTTTTTTTTCATAATGATGCAAGTAGTTTTTTAAAAACTCTGTTCCAAAGGTGAATAAGCTCTCTTGAAAGCTATCTTATGTTTCTGACTTCAGCTTGATGTGATACTCTCTCTTTGTAAGACAACAAACATTTCTCCCCATTTGTACCAATAGTAGGAAAAAATATATTGCCACTCATCTGTATCAGGATTCTGCGCCACTTAATTCTGGCCTAAAGTACCTCCATGTGTTTTATTAGCTTATTATTACTTTAAATGCTTTCACTTATCATGATGCATAAGCTCATCCTTCATTTTTGACTAATTCTTAAATGCATTTGAGTTTCATGGTGCATATCTCTCTTCTTTTGAACCAGCTGATGTTTTTATTTCTTACTTTAGCTGTGGGATATGCGTATGGATTCTTTGCCTGTTGCAGCATTCAAGATCCATGAGCACCTACGGCCTAAGGTACGGATTTTACATTCTGATATGCTGATATAAGAAGATATCCCTGTGGAAGTTGCCGTTGGTTACTGTGGATAGATTTCTCGCTTTCTTACATATATATTGAAAGTTGTGACAGTCATATAGATCGTGGTGGAATAGATTGGCAACTCCAATAAGATTCTGCTGTTGCATTCATCCTTCAGTTGGATTATCCTGCATTACTTGTAAAATGCTGGTGCTGCATTTCTAGACACCTTCATTTTTTTTTTTTTTCGTTCTTGCTGTTAATGTTAACAAATTTACTAGATGGAATGAAAATGGGAACATAAAATGTTACTCTCTTTATATGCAGTACAATAGGGAGTGGGATTCTTTGGAATGCTTAGATGGAACAAAAAGCATTTACACCAAGTTAAAAGAGAGATATTATATTCTGAGTTTCTTTGTTTGTTTCTGTCCTGAGTCTTTTCTTGTTGTTTCATAATTAAGTATAAGCAGAATGAGAAGTTTCTGTATTTATTTTCTAATTAAAAAGAGAGTAGTTATTGTTTAGTTCAAATCAGCGTTCCAATTTGCTAATAGAATGTGTAATCTAAATTGCAATTCACTAGGGAACCGGTAATGTTATCTGGTAGTTATAGTACTACTACAATTGTTATTGCTTGTCCTGGTTCTTCCACGAAAAAACACCTACCTTGTTATGGTAAATTTTACTTGCTTGCATATTTGTCATTCACTTGCTTGTATTTGATAACATAATTTTATGCAAACATCGACCTTAGCTCAGTGGCTAGAGCAGAGGATTGGTTCTCTTGTCGCTGGTTCGATTCCGGCAGGTCGAATGATGAGCATCTTGGGCAAATAACACATTTGCTTTGTAACTCATATAAGAAGGCTTGCCATTGCTAAAAAAATCCGGCATACTTTAACAGATGATAGTTATTTAGTTGAAAATAAAAAAGATTATTGGTGTCATCGTGCCTTTTCCTATCTGGAAATGTTGTGTTATGTATCTTTTTTGCTGGTAGAGTTCAGAAGTTAATGTTACATTCTATCTAGTCAACAATTTCACATCATGTTGTGCTGTGTCCTGCAGTTGTGTGATTTGTATAATAATGACTCCATATTTGATAAGTTTGAGTGCTGCGTCAGTGGAGATGGACTTCATTTTGCAACTGGATCTTACAGGTTTCTTTTCTAATTTTAGTAGACATAAAAGTCTTATCCCGTCTCAACTTAGATGTCTGTTCTATTGACAATTCTGTTGCTGATTTGCATTTAGCAATCTTTTGCGAATATTCTCCAATGTTGTTGGAAGTGAAGAAGGCATTACAGTGGAAGCTAGTAAGAACCCGAACAGGTTGGATTTAGAAGCAAAATTATCAGTTCATTGCAGAGAGATTATTTGAAAACTTATTTCCTGTTGGCTGAATTGTACCTTTCTTTTGACAAAAACTCAAAACAGGAAGCCACTTCCCCGTTCTGCTTCAAGGGTTAGGAGATCATCCTTGAGCAACCTAACACGTGGATTTTACTGGCATGGTTGGAGTTCCTATAATTTTTTTCTGCATTTTGATGTATGTTTGCTTCCGTCTTGGATTCATGCTTAATCTAATTATTGATTTGCTAACCATGCAGGAAATGAAAATTCAAGTTTGGGGGGCAATGAATTTTCGTGTGACTTAAGCTCTAAGCTACTTCATCTGGCATGGCATCCAACAACTAATATGATTGCCTGCTCTTCTGTAAATAGCCTCTACATGTATTATGCTTAGCATCAGGAGCACAGTTTGGTTGCTGTTTGAAGCTATCCGAAGGTGACAAAGTTAGATCATTGCTCTTCACCTGCAGCGACTAGGGTTTAAAAAAATCCTAAAAACAACACCCAAAAGGCAAATGAAGACAATTGTTTATTGGTACAGTGATTGTGTGAAGTTGGTGTGAAAGGAGATAGCATGTGCCTAGTTTGGATTGAGAGACTAACAAAAGATTGAAATAAAACCACTTTCCTCTAATCTTGGAAAATTGGGGTGCTTTGCCTATTGTAAATATTGGATTTGGTAACTCTCATGTTCTGTTTAAACATGACCTATCATGTTTACAATCTCAATATTCAAATTTAAATTCAATAGATGAAAGTTACTGAAAAAAGGACGATTGACTTTAAATTCAATGTCTGAGATTGTATAAACATGAGAGAATTCAAATCCAAAAATAAATAAATATTCCATAGATCTTGCATTATTAGTTAATATTCCTTTTATCTCCTTCAATTTACAGCTGGTGGTAAGCATAATATGAACTTGTTGATTGTTAAAAAAAAAAAAAAAAAAATAGACAGAAAGACTAATGAGTGTAGAAAATAGTAATTTATTTTTTAGTTATATTAACAATTATAGTTAAATAAAAATTAATCTAACAATTTCAATTATATATGTGTATGCACGCGAATATCATCAATCTGTTTCCAAAAAAAAAAAAAAAAGAATAGCACCAATCTCTTAGATGAAGTTGCACATGTGGCAATATATTTGCCCATGTGGAATCTGAGTCATTCTTTTAATTTAATGACAAAATAACCACCAGAAAATGGTGTCATTAAAAAAAGGCTTTTTATGTCATTGGTATTGTTATACATGTCACTTTGTATTCAACCTCTAGGTCTCTTTAGCCTTTTGCTTCTTGATTCATTGGCGGCGAGCTCTGCTTCAGCTTCAAAGAGGCGAGTTAACACTTTCATTCATTTATTTATTTTTCTTTTGTTACGGATATTGATTTTGTTTGTTTGATTTGCTAGAGTTTGTGACCAGAGATGAGTGAACAAATTAAGACAATTGTGCCTGAATTTATCCTGAAGAAAAGGAAGAGAAGTGAGGATTCGTCTTCATCAAAAAGTCGAGTGCTTGTTCTTAAGAAACAAAAAGACACCAAAAATAGGAAAGATTAAAATGATAGTATTGCTTCTGGTTTTGTTCATGGTGGAATAAAAAAAAAAAAAAGGTTAATTTTTTTTTTCAAGAAAAGGAATATCTAAAATTGCAGGTGGCAATAGTGCGTTGAGTTTTTTTTTTCTTTAAGAATGGAGGTGAGGGGATAAATCCTTCGACCTTTAAATGAAGCCAATCTCGTAGCTGAACTTCGTAACTATCAGTTCAAGATGAATAGCTCAATATTACACCTGAGAGACATTGTCCCTAAGATTTTATAGGAAAGAAAATTGAAAAAGTGGGGATTGAACCTCCAACCCCATATCTAAGCCTTAACCACCAGGGTAAAGGCTCAAGGTAGTGCGTTGAGTGTTTCTATGAATGAGATTGATAAAGGCTTTTAATTATTGGAAAGAAAGGCAATATATGATGTAGAAAAGGTTGTTGAATATAACACCATGCATGGATGAATGAGAATAAATGGAAAAGAAAGGAAATAAAAGGGTAATTAATTTTTATCTTATATGACTATTAAAAGTTTTTAAGAAGGGAAGGGAAAGGAAGAGGATTGAAGGAGAATTATCCTAAGGTGAAAATTATTACAGTCTAATAAAATTTTTTAACTTTTAAAATACATTATAATTTAAAAATTTATTTCCTTTTCTAACATTTCCTATTCTCTTTCTTTTATTAATTATTTTTAAGTTACCAAATACAATAACACTTATAATTTTTAATCTCTTTCCTTCTCCTCTCTTCCCTTCCCTTTAAAATCTCATCCCTTCCATTATCTCTATGGTTGTCATGTATAGAGTAATGGCTAAATTGAAATGTTAAGTCAAAATTTATTAAAAGTAGAAATCAATCAATGAGTGATAAAAGATATCATTGTAGTGGAGGAGGAGAAGAATAAGAAAAAATGAAAGAAAAGAAAGAAGAAAAAAATAATGGGAAGAGAAGTATGGCTATTGTGGGCATGGAAATTGTGATTTTGATGTTGCAATTGCAAAAGAAAATAGAAGTTTGCCCCAATGACAATTGAAAGTGGTGTATGAATGCGGACATGGTTTCTGATTTTTTGATTCACTCTCTAAAATTATTGAAAGTATTTTTTTTTCTTTTGTTAACTTTGGAGGAAAATGAAAGAAATTGAAAACATATGGAATATAAATTCAATGGATATCAAAGCTACATGGTTTTTATTTTGAATGCCATTTTTTAAGAAAAAGAAGAAAAGAAGCCATGTAAGCAATAATTAAGAAGTCAAATAGGTGATGCCTAAAAGGCCACATGAAATGGTGTCTAAAAGTCTACTATAATTAATAAATGAATAAAATAAAAAATGCTTCTTTCATTTCCATTTAATTTTTTTAAAAAAATTAAAATAGAAAAGAAAATAAAACTTAATGTAAAAAATGATAAATAGAAAAAAATGAAATTTTTGAAAAAAGAAATTGAATTCAAAATAATTTTAAAATAAAAATGAGATTGAAAAGAAAATATTAACGAGTCTGCAGGTGAAAATTAATAAACTTACAGATTTAAAGGTCAATGAACCTGCAGGTTGCATGCGAAGATCAATGAATCTGTAAGTGAAGATTAATGAACATATATTATTTAAATAATAATCTTATATATTTTATCTTATAAATCTGCATCATTTAAATAATGAACCTAATAAATTTTTAATGAATAAACTTTTTTTTATCTAAAATTATAAATAAAAAATTAAATTCAACCACCACTGTAATTAATAAACTAAAAAAATATGTTTTTGATAAATAAAAATATTTTTTTTATTTCAATGAACTCTGTCAATATTGTTTAAAGTTGAGTGGCTCAAATATAATAAAAATTTTTGGTCCGTATTGCAATATGGACAAAAAATTCATTCTTATCCTCAATTAATTTGTGTCACAAATCTATTGATTAGATGAAATTTATTTTCTCAACAACCTCTACCTCTCCCCCTCTCTCTCTCTATCTTTCTCTCTCTCTCTCTATATATATATATATATATATATATATATTTATTTATTTATTTATTGCTTGTGTCTCTTGAAAGCCCATTGATCCTTTTAAAAAAATTTGTAATTAGGTTTTGAGTGGAAGGGTTTCTAAAGTGCAAGTTTTAGGGAAAGGAAACAAGCTGAAAAAAAGAAAAATTAAAATTCTTGGGTTTGGTGCTGTTTATCTCTCCTTTTTTATCAGCTGGGTTTAGGGATTCATGTGTTTGGTCAGATCTGTAGCATTGTGGGTTTTTACAATTTACAGTTTTGGCCCTTTTCAATCCCTTTACCAGAACAAGAACAAGAACTTTCTGGTATCATCCTTTTTGAACAGGTAAGAACTCAGCATTCTCATGCACTTCATCATCTAAAATTCTTCAATTTCTATTTTCTTTTTCTTTTTTTTCGCTGGTTTTCATTCTTCAACGGTGAGAAATTTTGTAGATTGCGGCCTCCTTGTTGACCAGGGAATTTGGGTTCATTTGCTAGACCCGACTGCTATCTCGAAATTTCCCGACCCTTGTCGCTTGATCACTCGGGTTTTAGGTCGGATTGCTTGCCAAACCTAAAGTTTTGTTTGGTAAATGCTATTTTGGGAATCTTGGATGCCACATTTATTTTTTATGTAAAGAAATCAATTTTACATTTAAAACTTTTGACTTAATTACGAAAACACCCTCAACTTCACATTTATTTCAAATTTAGTACATTTTTTTTAGTTTCTATAATAATAATAATAAGAAGAAGAATATTTATGGAACTTAGATAACCAAATTTGTCACAACTTGTGATTTTTTCTCTTCTAGCATCCAAAAAAAATTTAATTAAGTTTTAATGATTTTAGCATGGATTTAACAACAGTGTCATTGTCTATGGTGTTCAAAATCTTTTTTTTTTAATAAAAATTTTGGAAAAATTATTTTTATTATTATTTTTTCTTTTAATTATTATTACAACTTAAGATTACCATAGATAGATTTTTTTTTTCTCATTTATCAAATTGTATTAAAATTTTAATTTTTGGATGTATGAAGAGAGAAAAATCACTAGTTATAATAAATTGGTCAAATGTATAATTTCACCCTTGAACTTGACTCAATTAATCTTTAATACTTCTGTTAAAAAAAATAAAATAATCTTTAATACATCTCAACTTTTATTACGTTTTATTTAACCTTTAAACTTTTATTTTGAACCTATTTAACCCTTATAATATATAAAATCGAAGTATTTTATAAATCAATGTTGATATGGACATAGAAGAAACGTATATAAAATAAAATAATTTTTAATGAAAGAGAGAATATAATTAAAAACAAAATTTTTTTAACTTTTTTAATATTAGTTTTTAATTTTGTTTGTATTATTTTAAAACTAACTTTAGCATTTTATGTATTTAAAATTGTTTGAAATTAAATTTTTATACATTTTGATATTATATGAGTTAAATAGAATGAAAAAGTATAAAGTTAAAGGTGGAAGAGATTCAAAATAAGAGTTTAAAAGTTGAATAGAAAATAATACAAGTTGAAAAAGTGTCAAATGTTAATTGTGTAAAGTTCAGGGGTGAAACTATGCATTTAGCCTAATAAATTTTGTCACTTAAGTGCTATAAATATGAAACCATAAGGTATTGTAGTGTAACAAAAAAATTACAAACCCCATATGCTAAAACGTTTAAACCATATGATATTTATTTATACTTATCCCTTTTATCTTTACAATGAATTATGTATAATTTTTTGCACTTATGTGTTGGCAATAGTCTTAAGAAGAAGGTGACATGAAAACTATCAAAGTAGAGCCAAATTTTTTGGGAGATGGACTTCAAAGGAAAAATTTCAATAATGACGAGCTTGTTAAGCATCAAGAGTCCAAAGACCAAGCAAAAAGACATGAATTTGAAGAAAATAGAAACTCAAATGCGCTAAGCACTGGGCAAAGTGGCTCAAGTGTAATAGAGCAAGGACAATCTCCAGTGGACGACACGGTCATTTCTTCTGCTTCAACCATATGTCCAGCACCACTTTGTCGCCAATTTTGGAAAGCTGGGAACTACGAGGATAGCCTTGGTTCCAAGGTCCCACTTCAAAGTATGCTTCGATCTTTTTCTATAGCGCAATTAAAGATTATTAGTATTAAGCATATGGTATTGAGCACTTTAATATTTTTCGGCTAAAATTTAATGCATAGCAATCAAAAGAGCCAAGTCATTTGACAAAATTTGTGGAGTAAATTTTACGATGGGTAGAAGTGATGACAAACTTAGCAAGATGAAAATGTGGTAAGATGTGGCCATTTAGTTACCATGTCATCAAATTTAGCTGAAAAAATGTTAAAGGTACTTTTTTGTGAAACATAAATTAAAGTAAAATAATTAAAAAGAAATAAATTAAGATTTTGAAATCAAATTGCAGTAAAGTACAAAGTTTGATTATATTAATATAATTTACGAATTATGCATAAGTTTTAGCATTTATAAGTTTGACTTATAGAATTGGCTTTAGATTTAGCTTTGGTTTTTGAGCATCGATTGCTTATTAAGGAGACTGATTAACATGCTCACTAATGGGTCGAGCCCTATTGAGCTTCGAACTTTTATGACTACTCTCAATTGGTCAAGCCTAATTGTTTGACTGAATTCAACCTAAATAAAAATAGGGAAAAGTGCAAGAATCGTTTCTCTATTTTGCACTTTGATGCCTAATTAATTTATATTTATATTTTTTTTTACATTGTGACATTAATAGGATAAACTGTATTAGAGATTACCAAATTTTATATTAAATTTTATTTTGGTTCCATAACTTTAATTTGTATATTTTTGGTTACAAAACATTGATTCTAATTATATAGGGAAGTCACCTAAAATAATTTCGGCTAATTCAGATAACATGACACACTGAAGTTGCCACATCAAAGTCTTACTCAATAAAAATTAGGGATAAGTACAATTTAGTACCCTGTGGTTTCACCATTTTGCAAAATCAGTTCCGTGGTTTTTTTTTGACTTTTTAGTACCATGTGTTTCATATTTTTTACACTTTACACCATTCTAACAAATATAATCATTATTTTATGAGAAAACATTGATATAATATTATTTTTCAATGATAAATTTATTCTATATATGATTTATGATCAATCCATACAATTTTTTATTTTTAAAAATATTGTAAATTTATTTTAAAAATTATTTCTTTTTATTCATAATAAAATTAAAA